>SPJY01033114.1:2604054-2728654 GCA_005191435.1 Raddia distichophylla | reverse complement strand
TGAGAATAAGGTGTGGTTCCAACTTGAAGCAAAAACACGATGACGGAAAAAATGTGCCCTTTTTGGTGAAGCTGTTCAATACCTACATTAAAGCTCTGGTGTTTGCGCCCTTATGCATGTAGACTGGTTCCGCATACGCAAGTTGAAACCGTTGGAAGTCGGTAAAGTGGCACGTTGTCGTACCGAACAAAGCTTGAATGGTAAGGTTGGTATGATATGTAAAGAGGAGAAATGTCATTCCATGAAAAAAGTAGCATTATTATGTGCAGTACCTATGTATTTATATACGAAGCATCGGTAAAATACACAATAAGCATAAAGAATTAATACTAAACTTTGAACATGTTATATTAAAAAGTATTAGGGGGCGACTACGGACCGGACGTCCGTTCGTCCTCCGCGAGATCGGACGCCCCTCCGGCCCAGTCCACCAACGCGGTTTATCTGACATGCATGCAGCGCGGATTGGCAGGAGCGCGATTAGCATGCATGCAGCGCGCCATCAAGCAGAAAAAAAATGCAACCAGCGCATTCCTCCCTCATCTAATTGCAGCGCTGATGTCATCGCTGATATCAGCGAAGATTCCTTTTTTCGTTTTTCCTTTAAATGGCCCCAACTTTTGACTGCGAGCTTCAATTCACAAATCGTTTTCACCGTGTTCCTGGTATTTTTATGCGCATAACAAGACCCATGTTGCTATAAAAATTTACTAGAACAATTTGCCTATACGAATGGAACAATTAAATTAGCCTGTTGGAACAATACGTCTAATCTGATGGAACAATTTGGTATTTTGTCAGCTGAAACAAATGTGCTAAAGTCAATTGGAACAATATGTCAATTCTGATGTAATAACTTGTATACCTATTAGAACAATGTATTTGGTCTGCTGGAACAATAGGCTAAACCCCCAATTGGAACAAAAAAATGTCTAGTTCTGATGGAACGACTTGTATACCTATTGGAACAATGTATTTTGTCTGCTGGAACAATATATTTGTCTCGTGGAACAATTATATTTGCCTATGTGAACAATTGTATTTGCCTGTAGGAACGATTGTATATGCCTTTGGAAACAATTATATTTGCCTTTGGGAACAATTATATTTGTCTCGTGGAACATATTTGTCTATGTGAACAATTGTATTTGCCTGCGGGAACAAATGTATTTGCCTTTGGAAACAATTATATTTGCCTTTGGGAACAATTATATTTGCCTGCGGGAACAAATGTATTTACCTTTGGAAACAATTATATTTGCCTTTTGGAACAATTATATTTGTCTCGTGGAACAATTATATTTGTCTCTAAGAACAATTATATTTGTCTTTGGAAACAATTATATTTGCCTCGTGGAACAATTATATATGCATGTCGGAACAAAAAAATATATTTGCGTTGGAACAATTATATTTGCTTTGGAAACAATTATATTTACCTCGTGGAACAATTATATTTCCATGTGGGAACAAAAAATATATTTGCCTTGTGGAACAATTATATTTGTCTTTGGAAACAATTATATTTGCCCGTGGGAACAATTAGATTTACCTATGGGAACGATTGTATTTGCCTCGTGAAACAATTATATTTGTCTGTGGGAACAATTGTATTTGCCCTCTACTGGAACAATTGAACTTTGACTACTGGAACAATAACTTTTGCCTTCGGGAACGATAACTTTTGCTTTCTGGAACAATTGTATCAATAAAAAAGTAAAATAAAAAAATAGAAAAAAAAAGTTTTTAAAATGGGTTCATTAGAAATTTAGATGAATTATAAAATTCATACTGCATAATTTGGATTTCAGATGAAAAAGATACAAAATTGAGAAACGAATAAAATAACATAATTATGAACACACAGTTGCTAGCTAGTTCTGCACGCGTGAAGCAACCTGAAGTTGGGCAAGTCGTGCATGAAGTCAAAAGCGCGCGGGACGTCATGGGCTAGGCCACAGCGTCCGTCCCAACGGACGTTCAAACGCAAGCATTATCGAAAGATTAATGTGTGAGGGGAAATATCAGAGCTGAGCACATACAAATACAATATGTATGTATAAGGGACGGTTGTTCTGTTAATCAAATTGCGTTTCTCCGTTACCAGCGAAGAATTACCAGCTGAGGTATCTCCCAAACGCTGTCAAAATGTCTCATTCAAACTAAAATTCACCTCGCGCAGCTGCTCACTCACTCTTTTGAAGCATGCATGTTTAATGAACCCTAAGTTAAGGCGACCAAATACCGTAGCAAATGAAATATAAGAGAAAGAGATGACGGTGAATAGTAAAAAACAACGCTATTGCTATTTCGCAGGCACCTGAAATTTGCGATTTCGTGCAGGCGCTAAAAGTTTCAGTAAGTTTGTATTGTTTTTTTCACATTTTCATTCACTACAAGAAATGTTTTGAAAAGGTGAAACTTTTAGCGCGAGGGTAGTTTACATGTTCTGTTGTGTCTGGCATCGCCGGCAATCGTCGTTCTCCGTGCAAATTGCAAAAAATTTTGCGAAATTGTGCGGATGCTAAAAGTTACAGTAAATTTGTACCGTTTTTCCATATTTTCATTTATTGAAAAAAATATTAAGATGTTGGAAAAAAAATTCCGTTGATAGGAAAGGGGGACTGTTACGTGAGGGACCGCGTGAAAAAGTTGTTGTTGCATGTTGTATCTACAAAAAGTGCTAAAATGCAAGCGCATGCACAATAGCACATCCCAAAAAACAAGTGTGAATAGTGTGTGATAGAATTGAGTCATTGGCATGAATAAATAGTGTTTTAGGTGTAGGATACGAGGGCTGTTGGGATGCTTCAAGCTAACATAAATTAGAAATGATTGGAAATGGGCTTACATTTTGCAGTGCAGCAACCAACAAACGTCCGAGCACGTACACAAAACCTGGTCAGCGAGCTCGAACGAACGTGCACAACTGTATCATGTCATGCAATTGTCAGCTATCTAGCCCGCGGGTGCCACGTGGCGGCTCACGATAGGGTGCACGGCACTCCAAACCAAGCCCTAGCTTCCTTCCAGCGCACAGCCACACTGTGCGCTGCCCATTGCCGTCTCCCCAAGGAATCGAAGCGTGCTTGCTCACCAAGACACGCCAGCTCGTCTCCTTCCGAGGCACGCCGGTATATATATCCCCCGCCCATGGACGCGGCGATCGAGCTGCGAGCTCATGGAGGAGCTCCAAGAGGCGGAAGTCTTGTGGCCCGACTGCACCGACGATCGCCGTCGTAGCGGCGGCGGCGACGACGACGTCGACGGCAAGGTGGTGGTGATTCACGTCGTGCCTTCGGCTTTCCTGAAGGCCGCCTCGCCGGAGCTGTCTGCACCGGTGGGTGTGCCTCGCCGGAAGCGGCGGCGCCGGACTCGCTCCTGGACGGCGCCGTCGGAGCAGTGCGTCGATGACGTCGCGTGCGATGATCAGAGCGACGGCGAGGGAGACGACGATGGTTGCGCTGACGACGCGATGAAGGGGGCCGTGGATGGCGTCGTGGTCATGCCGCCGCACGTTCTTGCTGAACGGCGGCGGCGCCTCGGCGGCGGTAGGACGGCGGCGTACTCCATGTGCGCCGGGAAAGGGAGGACGCTCAAAGGGCGAGACCTCCGCAATGTCAGAAACCTCGTTCTGAGGATGACCGGATTCATCGAGTAATTATGAACACCACGTACGGCTCAATTGCTCGGGAACGCCAATGGATGTGTCATTCGAAAGTTCATGCAACCTGAAATTTTAAGTGATTAATTTAGAACCAAGCTGAAGACAAAAGACATGTAGATGATGGAAGAATAACTACTGTTTGATTAATCTGTAGTGTGTAACTAGCTTTCTGGTCCATATGGAATAAATGTACATAGCTAATTTAGAAACAATTAAAGAAAAAATATTTGAAAAAATAAATACCAAGTGGCAGTGAACCACAACCACAGCAATTTTTTCTGCACTAATGCAGCTATATGCTAGCATTTGTGTTAAAAATAGACTAAACATAGCCATTTGTGTTAAACAACAAACGGTGATATTTCCACCTTGAAAATTCAGAGGCTGCTGAGCAAAAAAACTTGTGTGTGGGGCTGAATGGTTGTGTGTGGTGCAAAATAACGGTGCTATAAGCTTGCATGCAGCTGGTGCTTTAGGTATTACTCCCTCCGTTCTATAATATAGGACACATAAATTTTTGCCACGGTCTTCAAAGTATAACTTTGACCGTTAATTTTTTTAAAATATGTTATTAGCAACTATAAAACTAGCATCATATCAAAATACTTTTTAATACGAATCTAAATATATTACATGCATATACTAAAACATTAACATTTTTACTTAATTATTAGTCAAAGATTTTAAACATTTACTTTTGAAAAAACATGCACGCCTATATATTTTGGAACGGAGGGAGTAGTATTTTGTTCCGTAAAAATTATATTGGATATCAACATACAATTACAATATCATGAGAAGGGCATCACCTACAATGGGCAGAACTTCCATATTCCTTGGGCACCACTTGATTGTGCTTCAAGATGCACGTGAGCCCCTTCCTTCTCTCATATATTGTTTGCGAAAATCCCTGCATTCCTTCAAATTCTAGTCAGCAAGACATCCTATGCACAAGCTCTCTCAATCCCTCCATGCTATCAACTGCGCCTGACCACTGTCGTCATGGATAGCAAATGCGTCCCTCCCACCTCGTCACCGACGATCAAAGCTCCCTCCTCGCATTGGCCTGAGCCAATGGATCGCTTAATTTGTCGTGGCTCGGCCCTGCTCTAGCCACCACACCGCCTACTCTGGTGCTCCTTCACTCGCGGCCGCCAATGGGCCAACAACCACCTTCCTTCGTCCTCCCATCGCCGCACCGCTAAACCACTCACTAGGCTCATCAATGCAGCGCGATGACGAGAGGCTAGCAAGGGGTAGTCAACGGCTGGCGTGTTGGTGTTTGCAGTGAAGGTCCCCAATCCAATTGTCCTTTAAGGCATCCACGACCGTTTCTATTCCATTTGACTGAGATTGCAAAGAGCTGTGAGATGAGGTTAAATTTTGTCAACACAACAACGAACATTGGGTCAGCAGCAAATTGCACACAAAGCATTTTTTACCATTCTTACATAGATATGGCAATACGTACTAATCAAATCCAGTCCTCCATCTATGAAGGTAGAATTGAAAAAAGTCATCATTTTCCTCCAGTTATCTCCTCTATCCACTCTCTCTCTCTCACGCATCTCCGACCGTCGGTGACTGACACGAGCGACGGCGGCACTCGCGCACGAGCGCAGTGGCACCGTCGAGCTCGTCAACAGCGGTAGTGTGCGCACGCATGAGAACATCAACGGCGGTTGCGGCGTGCACGCATGAGAGCTTGTCAAGGTCAGCGATGGAAGTGGGGACGCTTTCATGCTTTTCAATGAAGGTGGTATGTGCACGCATGAGCTTGTCAACGGTGGTTCTGGCACGCGTGCACGAGCTCATCAACGATGGTGCCCTCTTGCACTAAGGTGAGATAGAGTAGACAAAAGAAATAAGAAGAAAGAGATAAAAACATATATTTGACTCCTAATATTAAGAGTTATCTAGAGCTACCACCCCACTATAGCCATTATATTTGAAATGATCAATGGTATATATGACGAGATGCATCAAAATGTACCATAGTAAAACAGCCCTTCAAAGAACATAAATGCCTGCCGAAATGGGAAAATTACAAAGCCTCAATCACAAATATACCAGTACAGTAATAACTTAGGGGAAACGCTACTTCTCTTAATTAAGAAAAGAATTCAGCAACGGAGGAAATCTAAGCCTTATCTACAAATTAATCAGTATTCTCCAAACAGAAAAGAACGATTGTTTTATCTTCTGATAATATTTGTAGCTCATTAATTTTCCATTTTTTTTCTTAGCGATCATAAACCACATGTCGATGACTTTTTTTTATAACATTTAATAGATTCTTGCGTCCGGCCGGAAGCTTTCTTGCTTGGAATAGCTAATCGTTAATTATACGTGCAATTCTCTTCAACGAGGTCTTCTTAATAATTTGGGGACCCTGGCCAAGGCGCATGAGCAGCAGCAGTCAAGCTTGCGTGTACGAGAGAGCATTAGAGATGGATTGAAGGAATAAAATTTCCCAAACCCGGAGGTAAAGGTCAGTGCTTGATAGCAACATGTGTTTCCTTCATCGTAGACGTGGAATTGAAATATTCCGATGGATTCTCAATAGAGAGTGCATGGAGGGTGCAAGTTACATATAATCCAAGACAAATTAACCTCTATAAAAGATTGTTGGAACAAGTTGTTAGTGTTAGATTAAATTGGGTTGACCCGTTTAATTTAATTAATTAAAATTCCAAAGGCCCATGTGAAAATACTAGGAGTAATAAAGGTATTAGTACCATATGAGAAATTGAGAGGGGGATTGACCAACTTAAATAGTTGGGTCATGTGTCTCTCAATTGCGAGGTTAGAAAAGGAAAAGGGCCTGCCACGCGCGAGCGCTGAGCCGAGTCGTGTCGCGTCATGACTAGACGTGACTTGCACGCTGCGCGGAGCATCAACGCTTCTCTGCAACAACTTGTGATCGTCTACATCAACCGTCATGACGGCTGAGAATGTGCAAGTCATTCCTCCGCTGGCGCCGGCGCCTACGCCTGTAGTGGCTGCGGCTCCGGCTCAAGGGTATATTTGTTTATACCGTGCTTTTGTCCTTTTGTTTTCCTGTTCATTAGCCTTTGCGTATGAGATAGATATTTTTATATCTAGTACCTTTGGTCTTGAACTGGAAACTGGCATTTGTTTAATTATGATTTACATAATTTTGTGGATTAAAATATTGAGAAAATTCCTAGTATTTCCAACAGTTAGTATATCCTTCGAATATAACCTGGCCAGAGGAGTCCGTTACATCCTAGATGTCATATTACATAGTTAATACTGTAAATATGCCACTGCAAATTGGTCACTTACGTACTGAAAAGTTGAAAGCATGTCCACACTATTACAAAGTTGCGACTTGCAATGGTTACAGATATGCTATTGTGAATATATAGTTTCGAACCAAATATCCTCCTCCTCCTTCCTCCCTCTTTGTGCACTCTTGGTTCTTCTTCCCAACCATTGATTACTATCACCTTCTCTATGGTGTCGTCTCTTTTTCTCCATCCTCCTCATCTTTTGGTCATCCACCGTGATGACTTATTAGGCTCGGGTCTCGATAGGATTGAATGACATCATGGAGGAACTCGAGGGCAGCACCTCGGCTAGAACTCGATAAGTTGAACTCGATACTTGTGGATGGAAGGTGACAATTGTCTTGTGGAGGAGCTCAAATATGGTGCTCTACATGTGAGGACGAGGGGATGAGCTCGGATATGTTTGCGTTGCAACTAGGAAAAAGGAAGTGGTTGAGGATGGGGCACCATCACCACAACCTATTGAGGATGAGGGGAGATAGCGGACGATTCTCTAGTTGGGCAAAGGTAGTGAGAGCGAGGAGGAAAAAGCATGAAATGGAGCATGACATATTATATATAAATTTGAGAAAAAAATACGTGAGCTAGGAGTTGTAACATTTTACGATGACATAAGAGCGATTTCACGTTGTTTTAACGGCCCATCTATAAAGTGTCCACCCTTAAAAAAGCAATTATCCATGCTACACATATGGGTGTGCATTTCACGCATGTACATGCATCACATGCTCGTCGGGGCACCGTTGGGTCTAGCAAGTTCCATGCATGAGAGAAAGTGGACTAGTGGAGACCCGAACGGATCTCAGATCTAGATTACCGTTACATATATTCTTTGACATAACGACATGGTTTGTCTCATAGTTATAAAAATGATGAAATAATATTGTATCAATATAGCTAAAACAATCGCGTCTAGCACATACATAGGCTTTATTTGTTTCATCAGAAAGTTTTAATCTAAAAATATTATGATCCCTCGAAAGACATTTTGGAGAGTCCAAAAAATTATGAAAAAATATTTTAATAACTCTGAGAAGAACTATTTAAAACCCCATAAAAATGACTACAAAATATCACATCATTTGGTTTGTGAAAAAAATAACAAATTTTTATTTTATTTAATTTAAGCCGAAAAGAGCAATGCCACAGTTATAAATTGACGAATTATTGTATTATTATTTGTAACAAGCAGCAACCATCTCCAGACGTAGGGTGCTTCGTGTCCGGGATCGAACGGTAGTGTATATATATATTGGAGCCGTTGATCCTTATCCATACATTCACATGCATCTTTTTTGTCACATTCCCAGCAAAAGTCACTTTCTCTCCATATATTCAACGTCAAATAAAACAATACATACCTTTTTAGGTAGAGGATTCAGTAATAATCGAAGAAAAGTTTTTTTTTTTTTTTTTTGCTGAGACGATGAGCAAAAAATCATATTGGTATTTAGTAGTCCATGCCTAATGGCGCCGGGCTTGAAAAGGCCTCATACGCACCTATGCACGCAATGCTTTGGCCCGCCACGCGGCACAGCATCACACTTTAATGGGCCGGGAAAGAAGCGCACTCAGCACGGCCCTTCAGCTCTCAAGGCCCAATTCGAGAAAAATTCAGAAGGCAAACCTTTTTTAAACGGAAACGCTTGGCGTCGTATGTCCAGCGCGGTGCGGACGCGCGCCACGCATCGCGTCTAGCACATACATAGGCTTTATTTGTTTCATCAGAAAGTTTTAATCTAAAAATATTATGATCCCTCGAAAGACATTTTGGAGAGTCCAAAAAATTATGAAAAAATATTTTAATAACTCTGAGAAGAACTATTTAAAACCCCATAAAAATGACTACAAAATATCACATCATTTGGTTTGTGAAAAAAATAACAAATTTTTATTTTATTTAATTTAAGCCGAAAAGAGCAATGCCACAGTTATAAATTGACGAATTATTGTATTATTATTTGTAACAAGCAGCAACCATCTCCAGACGTAGGGTGCTTCGTGTCCGGGATCGAACGGTAGTGTATATATATATTGGAGCCGTTGATCCTTATCCATACATTCACATGCATCTTTTTTGTCACATTCCCAGCAACTAAGTCACTTTCTCTCCATATATTCAACGTCATATAAAACAATACAGGCCTTTTTAGGTAGAGAATTCTGTAATAATCGAAGAAAAGATTTTTTTGCTGAGAGGATGAGCAAAAGAACATATTATTATTTAGTAGTCCATGCATGCCTAATGGCGCCGGGCTTGAAAAGGCCTCATACGCACCTATGCACGCAATGCTTTGGCCCGCCACGCGGCACAGCATCACACTTTAATGGGCCGGGAAAGAAGCGCACTCAGCACGGCCCTTCAGCTCTCAAGGCCCAATTCGAGAAAAATTCAGATAGGCAAACCTTTTTAAAAAGCTAACTTACGGACTGCCCAATTGGATCGGAATCATCGGATGATGCGGCCCATCAGTCAGCACAGCTCAGCAACCAAAAACATGCGCGCTGTGCGGCGTCATCCGGTACATTCTCCTCCTCCTCCCCCCTCATCGTCATGCGTGGTACATTCTCAATGCTTGAGACAACAGTTTTCTCTAACTATTGCCATATCATTTAAAGACAACACTACAGATGGTATGTACAATGGTAGAGATGATTGCACATTTTTATAGGTAATTTATTCACACATAAAGTTTCTTAATTATCGTGTAGAGTCTGCTCTTGCTTAAGAGACAGCTCTAATATCTATGCATACACTCTTTCCTCCATATAATCAATTACTCCCTCCAGTTTGATAATTCCTGTCGCTGGAGTGTTTTGTGTTTAGTTGGAAAATTCCTGTCGTTCTAAGATGCATTGATTGTAAGTAGAACTCTAGAACCATTTGTTGGGTGTGCATGTAAATAAAATGTAGCATCAAAATTCGAACCCAGGCATACAACTTATGAGAAAGTGGGAGCAACCACTAAGCTACAAGCATTCATTTGACCATATTACTACTACGAGATATTTAATACTTCCTTGGTATGTGAGATCATGTCTAAAACGACAGGAATTATCAAACTGGAGGGAGTAGCTAATATGGTATTGCTTAGAGATGGCTTATATTAAAACCTGCTAAGATAGACTATCGTACGTGCTCTCAGTACATGCTCTAAGTGGTAGCCGCGTCCTAAAATAACACCACCACAGAAGCTAGGGAAGAAAAAAAAAAGTAAAGAGGTTAATGATCGATCAATATTCAATGGACGATACCAGAAATCAAGGGAGGCAGGAGGCAGAATTGCTTGCCTTAGCAGCAACTCCACACGCATAACCCAGCACAAAATAAACTAAAAATAATTTTCCGTGCCTGTCAGGGAGACGTGAGTCAGCGGGCGCAGACAAAGGTCGCCGTTCCGCGCAAATTAAGCTCCGAGCCACGCTCCCCAATGGCAGGATTGATCTTAATTTGAGCGCCCCGAGGACGAGGAGCTCAAGGCTCAAGAGCATAGCTATCTCCTTCTCTCTCTCTCTCGCCCCTAATCCGTCGATCATATGGTAAACAGAATCCAACTGTGGGTTACCAGCTGCGTACAATGTACTAGGAGTGCAGTAAATAAGTAATTAAAGAATTAGCAAGTGTGCGTCAAGGTCCAGTTCAATAAAAAGAGTCAAACTCTGCTCGTCAAAGTGAATTAACAACGCTCGATCGATTAGCTAGTAGCCAAAAGACGGAGCATGCACGGAGGCTCAACTATGGCTACAGATCGAAACAATACAAGCTGCAAGAACGGAATCCTGGTCTAGCTCGCTCCTGGGAGGCTAGCAGCTAGCTTAATTTGTTGCAGAGTCAAACAATGCAGCACATGCAACTCCTAAGTTGAAGTTCACTGCTGTGAATTTAGAACCCTAACGCACTCTAGGTCTCTACCGTCGTACGTACAAGAGAAACAAACGCATTGAATCCAGATAGAATCTCATGCAGAAGCTAGCTAGCTCTTGCTCGATCGATCGGTTGTTTGATCACAAAGGAAACTAGGAGTGCATGCAGAAACCCTAGCTTTAGCTAGTTTCCTCTATAAATCATCGGATTCATGCTCCGGAAACCTGACACACACTCGTCTTCCAATTCACTCACTTGCATGTACTGAGTACTCATTTCCCATTCTCAGTGATAAGTTCTAAACCGGAATAACGATGGTCTCCATCAAGATCCATGGCGCCGTGGCAATCGTTGCGGTGCTCTTCCTGGGCTCCCTCCTCCCTTCCCATGCGTCGACCGGGAAGCCAGCTACTTACAACCACGTAGCTCCGGCTCCGTCGCCGTCATCGTACTCCCCGCCGCCGCCGATCCATCCGGTGATCATCGTCCGGCCAGGGCGTCATCTATTGCAAGTCCTGCAACCTCAGCGGCGCCTACAACCGCAACATGGACGCGTCCCCTCTCCCCAGTATATCCTCTACGCGCTAATTAGAGCATATCCCAGAGTCCAGACTGGATGAAGAAACAGTTTAAGTTGAATTGTTGAAATAGTCTGAATTCTAAACTAGATTTCAAGACGTTTTTATATCTATTCTTCAAAACTGTCATACTTCTTTATATTATTAGTACAAGTTTTTGAAATGGTTTTATGATAGAAAACTAGGCTAAAAAATCAAATTAGTTTATCAAATAAACTTAAACCACTCTCTAACATGTTGTTGATCTTTCTAGTATTTTTAACTCACTGGATAGTTGATTCCATTAAGTGTTATATATGCTTATGCTTATGCATGCATGCATATATACACGCAGACGCGACGGCGAAGCTGGTGTGCTACGGCGGCGAGGGGAGCGGGTACAGGGTGCTGAACGCGACGAGCACGGCGACCGACAGGAACGGCTACTTCCTGGTGATGGTGTACGACCTGGGCGTCTTCAGCCGGCGCGGCTGCAGGGTGCACCTCGGCTCGTCGCCGACGAGGCTCTGCGCGGCGCCCTTCGTCCCGGCGAGCGCCGCGCTGGGGCTCGCCGTCGTGAGGGACGGCGGCGTGGGGCGGCGGCTGCCCGAGGGCGTGCGAGGCGTCTACCGCCCCAGCAGCGCGCTCATGTATGGGCCGGGAAGGAAGGGCAAGTGCCCGCCGGCGAAGTAGGCGCGCGTCGACGGCGATCGAGGAGATGAGGCCAATTAATGGTGATGTTGCGAACTTGCGATCAGTATGTGTTTGGGTGCTGCTGCTGCTGCTCACTTAAGCTGGAGCAGGAGATAACAAGGGAGTAGAAAGTAATGGTAGGCACGTATGTATGTGCCTTGTGCCGTTCTAGCTAGCTAGTTGAGTGCTTGTTTAATTTGTTTGAGGTCAAATTAATTTATGTGTTTTCTAGCTAGCTAGTCTTCGGTTAATTTGTCCTTTCGTCCGGTCATTAATTAATGTGTTTGGGGGATCGGGCATTCATGTTTGTTCCGTGGAGTCAATCGGATTAAGCCTTTTCCATTCCGTACTACATGCATGTATATATAGCCTCCTAGCTCCTCACGCAACGTACGATGCTTGGCGGAAGCGGAGGCAACAACGGTGCGGGAAAAGGGCTGCCTTGGTGCAACGCCTGGCCACAATATTGGAATATGGCGCCCAGTGTTACAAATTTGTTTACCTACTCCATCGTGTAATAGCCTATTCACCGCTAGAAAAATGATCTATTATACAGGTGTATGACTACCGGTTGAATTAGAACCGGTATCGATACTGGCATACCGATTTGTAGCAACGGTAGCAATTTGGATTTTTAGTATCGATTGGATGTAACAATAAAGATTCCTTTTGCAGACTGTACAGGACAGCTGTCATGCGGGCTCATCAGTTACAAACCGGTACTCTTGTCTCGTTTTTAAAAAGATTAAAAGATATGCAGGTGTTAATTATATCAGAGCGTGTGGATGGGTGGGTTCGTTAAAAGAGTAAGGCTTTGATCACAAAGGGGCAAGAGGTGTTGAGTTCAAGTCCTGATTCTCCCAATATATACTCTTCATAACTTAATTTATTCCCTCATAATTTTATTACAAATGATATACAATAAGAGAAATTTTATTACAAACGATATGTAGTCAAAGAAATTAAAGTCCTAGTTCTCCCAATATCTCATAACTTTATGCCCTCATAATTTTATTACAAACGATATACAATAAGATAAATCAAGGATCTAATTTTAAAGACTATCAAATCATATCACGTCTTATATTTTTAAACGGAGGGAGTACCTTCGAAGCAAAAACCTTGAGCTCAACACCGGTTAAGAAGCTTGCATTCCCGATTGAAATGGATCCGATATATATGCCTTGAACGCTACGTATGCCGAATTATTCTGATGAACGTATGAGGTTCAAGTTGCCCCCTTATCCATCCCATATTATACCACGCAACCTCGATTTGCCGATTCAGATCACGAGTAAATGAAGTGTGCATCTCTCTGGAAGCCCTCTGCAGTTAATGTAGATGGAGCGCTATGAAACTCGAACTGAGATGCATCTCTATCTATCATGTGATATGTCATGACTTTAGACTCCATTGATCCTAGGAAAATTAACTCGGAGTGATGTGCATGAACAGTGTAACGAGCCTGGAACCAAGCAGTAACAATTAACAAACTGCATTTTAATTGTATCGACCGGCCCCCAGCAATTTATATACCATGCATGAACGAAGTAGCGTACACGCTTGCGAATTGCGATACACTCCAATCCCCATGCGAGCTCATCATGTTTGGCACTCCATTCCCAGACGAGCCCTCGTAATTTCCGCACAACTTGGTAGATCGCGAGCTCTGCTTTAATACTGGTGCACTTTAAGCTAAACGCAGCAGTGGCCACAGATTATCATCCTGGTAACTGGAAGGATTTTTTATCCATACCATACCATTATAATGTATTCATTTCACATTTTTCGTGATTGAAAAGTCTGTATTATCGCTGTTGTCATCATTGGATGCAAAAAATTCAAAATTATAATGACATCAACGATAATATAAATTTTGTAATTGCAAAAACGCGAAACAGAAACATTGTGATGGAATGGATGAAAAAACTTGATTGAAAAAATATATTTATTTTTAACAATAGTTGTTTCCATCATTACGAAGCTAGCTAGCTTTACGAGCTCTTAGACATACCGAGCAAGGTGGCCCGTGCGTTTGCGCGCCTAGATTTGTTTCGGCATCTCTAACTCATAATCTATCTCTAATATATCGGATCAGATTTAGAGTTTATCTCCAATATATTATATCAGCTTTAGTATTTTATCCGAATTCCTAATATTATTTTAATCTAAGCAGCATAGATTTTTTATTTTCTTGATTTATGTGAGAATTTCTTTGATTAATCTATGCCATTATAATTTGGTCCGACCGTTGAGGCATTGATATCATATTATATCAGCTTTAGTATTTAATTCGAATTTCTAATACTTTTCTTTTAATCTAAGCCGTTATAATCCGGCCCCACGAAAATCAACGGAATAGATCTTTTATTTTTTTCTTGATTTATGTGAGAATTTCTTTGATTGATCTAGGCCGTTATAATTTGGTCCCACCGTTGATCAAACAGCTGAAATAATCTGAGTGATGTTAGAAATTATATTATACCAGCTTTAATATTTAATCCAAATTTATAATATTTATCTTTAAATCTAGGCCGCTAGGCATAGATCTTTTATTTTTCTTGATTTACGTGAGAATTTCTTTGATTGATCTAGGCCGTTATAATTTGGTCCCACCATTGATCGAACGGCTGAAATAATCTGGGTGATGTTAGATATCATATTACATCAGCTTTAGTATTTAATCCGAATTTCTAATATTTTTCTTTTAATCTAAGCCGTTATAATCCGGCTTCACGAAAATCATCGGCATAGATCTTTTTTCTTTTTTTATTTACGTGAGAATTTATTTGAATGATCAGGGCCATTATAATTTGGTCCCACCGTTGATCGAACTGCTGAAATAATCCGGGTGATGTTAGATATCATATTACATTAGCTTTAGTATTTAATCCGAATTTCTAATATTTTCTTTTAATCTAAGCCGTTATAATCCGGCGCCACGAAAATGAGCGGCATAGATCTTTTTTTTCTTGATTTATGTGAGAATTTCTTTGATTGATTAGGGCTGTTATAATTTGGTCCCACCGTTGATTGAACGGCTGAAATAATCTGGGTGATGTGAACTGACGTGGTGGTTCCGTTTTCCTCTACTTTAATAATATAAATACAACAAGCAAGGTGACCCGCGCGTTTGCGCGGCTAGATTTGCGTTAGATATAGATAATATATCAGATTAGATTTAGAGTTTGTCTCTAATATATAGATTAGCTTCAGTAGTTTGTTATAGAGGTTAATATTGACCGCTAGATTTACATAATAATATCCATATTCAACGATGTAGATTTTTTCTTTTTTCTATGATTAACGTGAGAATTTCTATTTTTTTTATTAATGTGGGAATTTCTATGATTTTAGGATTAACGAGGTGGCTCCGTTTAACTCTGCTTTATATAGATAGATAGATAAATAGATGTAAAATGTAGCACACTAAATTTGAGGAATATATTTAAAAAATATCAAAGTTCAACTTAATATTTATCTCATTTTAATTCAGGTAGCTTATCCACTTCAAATTAAACATTGAAACATACAATAGCAGATGTAATAAAAATCTCGATAACGGTGCACTCCTGCTATAAAATCCAAGCTCTCATCGCTTCTTGTCTTGGCAACGTATCCTAGCTAGTCCTTGTCCTGCTTGCTTCTAGCTTAAGACCATACCACAGCTGTATGTCTAACTGATCAGCTAGCTAGCTACACTCGTAGATAGCTCGGCAGACGCCGAGATGGCTTTGCTCGCCAGGTGCCTTTTGCTCTCCGTCGTCGTCGTGCTCCTCTCCCTCGCCGGCGGCGGCGCGTCGGCCATGGGCCTTCCCCCGCCTCCGCCGACGGTGAACTTCAGCGTCGGCGTGCAGGGCATGGTGTGGTGCAAGACCTGCCGCTACCGCGGCTACTACCCCGCCATGGATGCGTCGCCGCTCGCAGGTCAGACCTTAGCTCGCCTCGAGCTTCTCTTTAACTCATAATAACATCGATCCATATCCAGGCCATGCCGTCGTGGTTTTGCCTCCCGCCGCAGTTTTTTAGAAAGTTCCAGGAATGTTTATGAAAAAAACTTTTTATGTGCCAGAAACCCGGCTACGGTGTGGGAAATCCACTAGCTCTAGAGGGAAAAATACATGTGACATCGACGTCGTGATTAATCTCGATCTGCGCATATGCATGCAGGCGCGGCGGTGGAGCTGCGGTGCCAGCACGGGCGGCGGCGGCAGTCGACGTTCCGGGGCGCGACGGACGGCGGCGGCTACTTCCTGATCCAGACGTCGCAGGTGGCGTCCTTCACGAGCCAGGACTGCAAGGTGTACGTGCCCCGCTCGCCGGCGGCCGCGTGCGCCGTGCCGGCCTACCCCGCCGCCCGCCGGGGCCTCCCGCTCAAGTTCCAGGAGTTCGTCAAGCGCACCAACGGCCTGCAGGGCCTCTACTCCGTCGGCAACTTCCTCTTCCGCCCCAAGAACCCTAGCAAGTGCTACTGATTAATCGATCGATCGAGCTCACCTTCAGCTTCAGCTACCTCTGCATGCCTGCGTGCAAGCCGGCCAAGCTCAAGCACGGCTAGCTAGCTAGGGTTTGGTAGTCGTTGCATGCAGCAATGCGGCCTGAATAAATCGGCTAGGTTTTAATTAATTCTTGGGGCTGGATCAGTCGATCGGGTCCTAGCTTGTTGTGACTTGTGATGCTGTGTTCGCCAATGAATTTCTCGTGTCACCTTAATTACTTCTGTATAAGCTGCTCCTAGTTAATTAGCAAGTGGATGGTTATTGTAATACTAATAATTATGACGGGATGAATTGATCTAGCAATGCACGTTTATTTATATCGTGTTCGTGTGATTGGTGTAACCTTGAAAGTAGGCCTCCATGAATGCCATCTCGGGCCAAGATAGCTTACAGTCGGGCTTGATAATCGGCCCTGGCTTCAGATAGCCCAACTGTAAATCTGTTGTTGATAAGGGCAAAAATAACAGGCCCATCAGGACGGACCAGGTCTGACAAGTCACATTGTGCATTTTTTTCGGAATAATGGTAATAATATCAGTTTTTTCCGATTAAAAATAAAAGCTATAGCTACAAATTTGTTATTTTTTTTACAAACTATATGATGCAACATTTTATGGTTGTTTTTTGACTAAAAGTTCTTCTGAAAGATCTAAAAAAGTTAATATATTTTTTAGCCTTTTGAGTCTCTTTCGAGAGCGCTTAATTTTTCACCTTAAAAAGCGATCTCAAAGTTTAAGCCAAATCAAACATGACCCAAATTGTGTTATGAGGGGATTTTAGCTTCTTCTAAACTGCTTATGAGAAATTCAACCTAGATATTTTTTAAAGAGAAAATTGCACCGTTGCCCCCTGAACTTGCAGCGGTTCTCACATAGCCCCCTGAACTTGAGTTTTACTTTCTTGCCCACTAAACTTGTATCTGTTTGCACGGTTGCCCCAAAACCGTTAAAGTAACTGTTAAGTGCTGACATGGCAATTACTTGGCCGTTAAGCGCTAATCTGGCTGCCACGTGGCAGCTGAAGGCTGACATGGCAACCCACATGACTAGCTGTTAGTGAAAAAAATTCATCAAAAAGGAAAAATCCGAAGGAAAAAATGAAAAAAAGAGAAAAATCAGAAAAAGTTGAAGAATCATACAAATTCATTAAAAACATAAAAAGGAAATTAGGAAAAAATTATTTTTTAATAAACAAAATAAATCATAAATTTTTTTAATCATTAAAACCGAAACAAATAAAAAAATAAAAAATTCGGGAAAATCCAAATAAACCAAAAAAAATTCCCTTAAAAAATTCCCACATTTTCCCCAAATTTTTCCCCTTTTATGGATTTTTATGGTTTTTCTTGAATTTGTTTTATTATTTTCTTTTCCGTTTTTATGGATTCTTCCCCTAATTTTTTAAGGTTTTTTCCCTTTTTACAATTTTTATGATTGTTTTCTATTTTTTCGGGTTTTATTTTTTTATGTTTTTATATTTTATTTTTAAAATTTATATTTTTAAATGATTTAATTTTTCCTTTTCCTTTTAATTTCCCCATTTTTATGAATTTTTTTAGTTTTCTTTTTTTCCAAATTTTTATGATTCTTTTCTTTTGTTTTTGTTTTTGTATGATTTTTTCCAATATTGTTTAAATTTTGTATGAATTTTCCACCAACAGCTAGCCATGTGGATTGCCAAGTCAGCCTTTGGCTGCTATAGGCAGCCACGTCAGCACTTAACGGCCACGTAGTTGACACGTCAGCACTTAAAAGTTGCACTAACGGTTTTGAGACAACCGTGCAAACAGAGACAAGTTTATAGGGCGATAAAGTAAAACTCAAGTTCAGGGGGCTACGTGAGAATCGCTGCAAGTTCAGGGGCAACAATGCAATTTTCTCTTTTGTAAAAGTCATAACACTTTAACACCTCGACCTTGTTTCTTAAAAACATAAAAACAATTTCTTAAATTTAAATCTTTTAAAATAAACTCGAACCATGTGGACCGACTTGTCAAACTACTTCTACAAGCTCTCTGAAAGTTCATCTATCAACCATTCAATAATTCAGCTTATTTGTTTATGCCAAATCAAATCGTGTTACAAGGGTTTTGGCTTGTTCTAAGCCGGTGTAGACATTTCTAAAAGTCAAACACTTTAGCTTCTCAGCCGTATTTCTCAAAAAATATCGAAACAATTATCACATTTAAACTTTAAAAATAATTCGAATCATGCGGAGGCTTTCAGTTATCTCAAAAAAAGTGAAGTGACTTTCTGAAGCTACTTTTAGAAGCTCTGAAAACCCCATCTTTGAACCATTCAATTTCAACTTATTTATTTATTTATTTAAACTGGGTTTCAAGGGATCGTTATTTAAAAAGGGCTTAACAGCAATGCATAAGTGTGACCCTATCTGCACCAAATGAAAGTGTCAAGGCTAGGTCGAAGCCAATTAGCCAATCGATGTAACCCATGGAAATGGAGGAGAAACCCATGCGCTCCTCACGCTAACCAAATAGGAGTACTCGGTAGTTTTGACCCGTAGAACCCGACCGTTTCTGCTTAGCTCCATTGCCGATGATGCTGATAGAGTAGGTCTAAATTCGCCGTCGGATCCGGTATAAATATGTGAGATTTATTCATGCAAATAGGCATGGTAGCATACCGGTGTGTGGCGCCTGATCTGGCTTTCTGTTTTGTATCCGGAGGTGATTGATTTGTTTCAAGTAGATGTTAGTTTGGTTCTAAAAAAAAAGAGAAGTAGATATTAGTTTGATGGGTGATGATGTTGCGTTGATTAACCTTAAAGATAGCAGAATGTGATTTTAAACCAAAAAAAAGGAGAAAAAGTTCTTTGTCTTCCCCGCATTTGCTCCTCCAAAGTGGCTTTAATTAGGAGTAGTACAGCACGAAAAAATTGCTCTGAAAAACACGAGAAAGTAAGTAGCCAAATTAGTTGGGAAAAGGTTTGGCGTTGACATGGCAAACTTTGGGTACTGCTTTGAAGGAAATTTCATTCCGTTTTTGCGTCATCTCTGTAAATAAAAAAATCTGAGAGGTGGTAGTCATGTGGTAAATCATTCATCTTCGCCATTCGACCTCCAATCAGCAGCTTAGACCAACCATCATCCCCATCATGAATCAAGTCTAATCAAGATTATCTATTTTAATATTTACAAAGCTAATGCACTCAAATCAAATCAGGATGATTTCTTTCTTATTGTATAAATGTTCGTATCTGCAATAATTTTTTTTCATAGATTTAACTCACTTTTATATTTAAATGTGGTTTATTTAGGAAGGTTTCGATAGTTCAATACTCGTAAGATGAACCTAGCCTATGCGCATTGATACTAGCTTGATGCGACATTCACATTACATGTAAAAGAATAAAAAAAGGAAGAACATACATACGAAGTTAGGACGCATTTGGGATAGAGCGGAGATAAATGCATGTGTTATGTTAATCACAACATAATATAAGACCATATGTTATCTTGGTTTTGTCGGGCATGTCCAATGCTATTTTTTTTCTCATTTGTAAACTTTTCAAATATGTTATATTTCTTCACAAAACTCTCAAAATAAGTTATCAACTTTTCATCCTCTTTGTAGTCAAGTGATCATACTTTGTTATGAACTAAACAAATATAAAATGACATCTTTGTTAAGTATAAGTGAATTGCCCTCCTTTCCCCATCAGCTTAGGCTTTTGGGTGAATTGGTTAGGGCATACAGCTCAATATGGTATCACAGCCAGAGGTCTCGATTTCAAGTCCTGGCCGGAGCGCGGGGGAGTGTTAAGTACTCCCTCCTTTCCAGTATGTAAGGCACAATTTGATTTTCGTGAATACAAGGAGATCGTGTATAGCACTTGTGATTCCTGATTTGCCCCTAATTAATGAGATGATTTTTTATCATCACTCATGCAGGGGAAGTAAATATCAGCGCAAGGAAATAATGCGATTCTAGAATTAATTAGTTTCACATACTGGAAAGGAGGGAGTATAATAGGCTGTTTGGTTGGCTGCATTTACAGAGATTTGCATCTATAGATGCAGAATCTTGTTTTTTTTCTTGTGTTTGGTTGTTTTGAGCCTAGCTCTGTGGATGCAAGATTCTCTATACAGCCTGGCTCTGAAAAAACACAGAAAGTGAGCGTTTCTCTAGATGCAACGCATGACGACCTCGTGTGCATGGGGCCACAGTCAGTCACCATATCAAGCCATCCATGGACTGCTAACGTGGAAGGTAAGTTTTATTTTTTCTTTTTTGTTTATATCTTTTTATTAACATATCCGATTACCGAACCGATCCCAAAAATGGATTTTTGACATTTTTTCGAACAAAAATAGACCACACTCGCTATATAAAATTTAAAAAATTAAATTTCAAAATATTTATCTACTAAACACTCAACCAAACACTGTCTCTGCATCTGTACATCCCGTATCTCGCCAGCCTGGCTGAGTCGGACAGGCCAGGCTCGTGAGAGAAGGCAACCAAACAGCCTATAAGTGAATTGCCCTCCTTTCCCCATCAGCTTAGACTTTTGGGTGAATTGGTTAGGACATGCAGCTCAATAATTATGTTGTGATTGATGAATGGTTTGGCTTATGCATTTGGCTATGCTTCCATACTTTACTGCGCATGACATATATGCCGTTGGCTCTTGTAATCTTCTCATTAAGTGCCATTAAAAATTTTCTATAATACATGCCATAAAACAGGGAAGTAATCAAATTGCTATAATCTTTATTTCTAATCAAAAGATTCTGTAAAATAAAAGGCATAAATAAATACAAAATAATCACATGAACCGCCAGAGACTGAAAATTGGCACCGCCACATCATCCCAATACTTTTGTAGACGGTGCTACCTTAAAATAAAAAATAAATAAATCAACAGAAAGGATCATTGCTAATAAGAAAAGTTTTTTATAAATGCAATGCTTAAAAAGTATTAGAACGTGAATAAATGGAAATCAACTTCACTCGATTTTCCTTACCGTTATTACAGGCTGCATATCCGGTTCCCGTCGCCCGGGTGAAATTTTAACCGAACCGATGCTGCTTTTTAAACCGTCCTCTCCCACTAGGAAGCAGCAGACGACGAGACCACTCGCTGACGCGCAGGCCGGCGGCGCAGCGCGTCGTCGTCGTCTTGTCCCACGCGCCCGAGCGGAGGCGGCGCGGAGTCACGTGCTCGCTCGCCTCGCGCAAGCGAGAGAGACCACACCTACCCGACGCCCTCCGCGCGCTCCGATCCCCACCCCGTCGTCGCCGCCGGCCGCCGGCCGCGGTTCGCTTCGCTTCTACCCCCACCCACCTCCTCCGGCCGATCGCCGCCGCCGCCCCCCGCCGGCCGCTGAGTAGCTGCGGCTTCTGCTGGCGCGGGATCTCGCGCTGGCGGCGCGGATCTCGCGGGTCCAGGTGGGCGCGGCGCGGGCGCGATCCGGCGGTTTGGATGGCTAGGGAGGGGCGGGGGAGGCGATGAGCGGGTCGGCGTCGTCGCTGGGGCTGCGCTCCGGGAGCTGCGGCTCCCTCGCGCCCGCCGGCGGGAGGAAGGCTGGCGCCAGGGGGTGGGGGTGGCGCGGCGGGGAGAAGGAGCGGTTGCAGCTGCTGCACCGCGCGCTGCGGCTGGTCGGCCGCCGCAGGGCCGGCGTGCTGCTGCTTCTCGCCGTCACATCCGCCGCCGTCTTCTGCTCCCTCTTTGCCGTCGTCAAAGGTATGCGCGCGTCGATCCCCTCTGCTTCTGCCCGCCGCCGTCTGCTTGCTATGTTTCTGCGCGCACTTCCCTTCTGCCTGCTCCTCTAGTCGTAGCGAAATGGACGCCTTTTAGATTACTTTGTACTGCGCTCAGGTCATGCATCTCGCGTTTACATAATTTTGACTAGTTTTCGGAGTTCTGGATGGTTTAATCCCCGTCCGTGCATGCTGCATACCCCTTATTAATAGTTACGCAGTGTGCTGCTGCCAAATCCTTGGGCTTGTCGCCGTGCAGATTGTGTGAACCCCATCACACGCCCCTGTCTTCTTCTCGCTGGTAGTTTGATATTGTTCTGTGTACTTTGGTGTGGATTGTATGGACTCTTTGTTTCCGTTATGCTAGTAATGGAAATTGGGTTTTTTCACTTATCGAAAAAAAAATCATTCTGCATTGTGGTTTTGATGCATGGAAGTGATCTCCAGACTGAAAGATTGGCCCCAGTGTTAGATGGCCCCTTCGTCTGTGGAGATCGACACCCAGTGTTTTTTTTTTGTTTACTCGGAAAGGCCAAATATCAAATTTATGTGCCAATAGAAAAACATTATTGGTGACCTGCTGGCTGCTCATGTTTTATGCTTTCGTTAGGGAATAATCGAACTTGTATTGCGCTGATCAACATTGAAATAAATGTTTTTTAAAAAAAAAAATAACTTTTTTGTTTTATATCTTCTTTCAGATGACTACACTTCAATTATGATTGCAAATAATTATGAAGTCCCAAAAGCTATACAAAATTCTGTGTATCCCAGCACAACAAGACCTCTAATGATGTCCAGAGATCAAGACTCTGCTAGCGGTGTCAACAGAATTGAGCCTCCATATCGGCTTCATCTTTCATTTGCAAACTTTACACATCATCCTTGTGGAAGTTTCTCAGTTCCTCCTCCCCTGGTTGATAGGAAACGCACAGGACCACGACGTAAGTATGCTTTTTTGCAATTCTCGGTTAGCATTGCAATTCTTTTTATCCAACATATCACTGATCATGTGGTATGTTCTTCTCTGTAGCATGTCCTGTTTGCTATGTCCCCGTAGAACAGGCATTTGCTCTGATGCCTCTACAAGCATCACCATCTCCTGTCCTTAAGAACTTAAATTATGTATTCGAAGATAGCATCACTGCGAATTTCTCAAATCAGGGCTCTGTATTTGGAGGGAAACCATCTCTGGAGGAGAGAAATAGATCATTTGAAATTAAAGAATCAATGACTGTTCACTGTGGGTAGGTTGCGTGCATCTCAATGTTCAGATTGAATACTTAGCTTCTCAATGTCTGAACTCCAACTGAAGTAAATGGTGTGTGCTATTTTATCAGCTTTGTTAGAGGGAAGAAACCTGGCCAAGGTACCGGATTTGACATCAATGGTGATGATCTGCTAGAGATGGAGCAATGCCGTGAGCTAGCTGTAGCTTCTGCTATTTTTGGTAATGATCGCTGTTCAGTGATAGTCTTAGCTATGATTTCATCCGATTTATCTGCTCACAATCTGATACTGTTGCCCAGGAAATTATGACATGATTCAACATCCAAGGAACATCAGTGAATTTGCAAAGGCAAATGCATGTTTTTATATGTTTGTAGACGAAGAAACAGAGGCTTATGTCAAGAATTCTAGTTCACTGTACATAAATAATAAAGTTGGGCTATGGAGGCTAGTGGTTGTTCGAAACCTCCCTTATAAAGATCCAAGACGTACAGGGAAGGTGATTTCATTTTTATATGAACTGTGATTTCTGTCAATCTTTCGCATTTGGATATGTGCTACTAATTTTCAGTATCTTTATACGAAGCATTGTTTACTAGTAAGTTTTCCTACTAATGAACATGAACCACATATCTGAGTGAGTACCTTATACAAGCACATGGAACTTCTTTTAGAATAGATAGCATTTTAATGCTTACGTATACTGGATCTTTTCACATGTATTTTAGCAATTAGAAAGTACTTGACAAATTGACATGATACATGACCTAAATACTTTAATGAAATAATAAGTCCACAAATGCAGTGAATGGATGAAGTGACATGGTCAGTGTGCTTGGAAAATTTGATGAGCGCTACTGTGCAAGCCATCTTTGGGAGTCTCGTAAATATTCATCATGTGCAGACCAACTTAAAACAGTTCATAAAATGTTCTTTTTTCCATCCTTCCCTGAATTTTAAAATTCTACTCTGTTTTGATTTGGGGACCATGCTATATAGCTCATTAGTTCAGACCACTTGTTGTGCTAGTGCCTAGGGTTGCAAGTTTTGCCCGATTTCTCTGAAGACGTCTAGCTGTAAATTCTTCTGGAGGCATTTTAGTTTCAGTGATTTATCAGTTAAATTGCAGAAAATCTAGTTTATGGTCTTTAGCATGGTTATCTCCATATCTCTACTTTTTTTTTCCATCACGTCGAATGAACAAATACCTTATTCGTGCAGATTCCTAAACTTCTGCTCCATAGGCTTTTTCCAAATGTGAGATTTTCGGTTTGGATGGATGCAAAGCTTCAGCTTGTAGTGGATCCCTATCTACTGCTTGAGAGGTATGCTTGATGTAAAGAGCTTGGTTTATTTCATGCCATTACAATTGTGAACTGGTTACAAACTTATGAAGCTATGATATATTTCGTTCTGTTGTGGTTTTAGACTAGCAAGATTTGAACGGTTTTCTCAAAAATATTTTTATGGGAGCTATTCACTCAGTTCTTTAGTTCTTGTGTTTGTCTTTATTTGTGAATCTGCTAATGTCCAGAATTTTCATCATTTTAGTTTAGAAAATCGCAAATATTTGACTCCCTGGAATTGGGTCACCTATATGATATTGAGCGTAACTGTTAGTCTGCTACATTCTGAACTAGGTTTTTGTGGAGGAAGAATGCTACTTTTGCCATATCTCGGCATTACACACGCTTTGATGTCTTCGAAGAAGCCGAAGCTAATAAAGCTGCTGGAAAGTATGACAATGCATCAGTTGATTACCAAATAGAGTTTTACAGAAACGAAGGCCTCACACATTATTCACCTGCTAAGCTTCCTGTCACAAGTGGTCAGTTATCTCATCACAGTGGTAAGATCAACTTCATTTTCTTTTTGAATTTTAATCTTGTTTCTTCTGCATTGTGTGCAGATGTGCCAGAAGGTTGTGTGATCATCCGAGAACACATCCCCATCACGAACCTCTTCACATGTCTTTGGTTCAATGAAGTTGACCGATTCACCTCCAGGGATCAAATTAGTTTCAGCACTGTCCGGGACAAAATAAGGGCTAAGGTTGGCTGGATGCCTCGGATGTTCCTGGACTGTGAAAGGCGCAACTTTGTTATCCAGGTATTTCAGCTCTTCAAGTACTATTTTTCACTCCCTAGCCACTTCTTGCCTGATAGACTTACCTGACAGGCTGACAGCTACGGCACAACCCAACTAAGGTCCTCTTTGGTTCCTTGCTTTTGTTTAGTTTTGGTTGTAGCTGAAAAAGTTGATGGCCTTTAAAAAAAGGTATGAAAAGACTAAACAAATTATTAACAAAATTGAAATCTTTGAAAAACTCTACAAAGCCCCGAAAAATTATTTCAAAATATTACATCGAATGATCTGTCCATAGATAGCAAAATTAGCAAAACAGCGAATCGAACTAAAACTAAACTAAAACAAGAAATCAAAGAGGCATAAATTGCAAGTGGCCCTTCACCCTACCATCATGAAGAACACATGTTGAGCTTACTAGTATCTTTTTTTTTGTTGTTGATATTCCACCACCACCAGGCATACCACAGGGAGCTAATGGAGCAAATGATGGCGTCTGGTAGGAAGCCCCCTTCAGCGGCCGGTGAGCCATCTCGAAAACTTAGGTCGGGTAGCAGCAGGAAAGCTCCCCAATCAAAGAAGCGGAAAAGGGGAAAGAAATCGAGCTCACGGAGGCTTGTCCCGAAACACATCACGGGGGCTTCGGCTGTTATGTGATGCAACGATAGGGAGCTCTTTTAACTTGAATATGCGTTTACATTCACTCGCTGGAGCGTCAGTCTGAACCTCTAGGGGCAGAGGCGAAATCTGTCCATAGTTATTCTTGATTGTTGGTGTAAATAACAGCGGAAAGATGAAATCCATGTTCTTTTGAGCCCGCTATGTTTCTCACTTAGGAAGTGGGTCAATAACACATCCTACAATTCACCCCAGCTTACAGAGGTAACCACAAACACGTGGGAAAAAAATAACACTCGTCATCTTGACCAACAATTAAGCGTCGACTGAGCAAGATGGAAAACCAAGCGTTTCGCTTAGATTAATGGAAAATTAGGCGTTTTCCTTTGGTCGCCGCCACATGGTGGGACGAGAGGCCGCCGCCGAACGCTCCGAACGCTACGCTACGCTTTCGTTCGTCTGACGAGAGCATAACTCACAAATCTTTTAAAACACCACCAGATCAACTAACCGTGTTGTCCATTACTCCACTTGTTATACTTTAGAATCGTCTTCAACCTTTTAAAAAAGAAATAACAAATAGGTCAAAAAATGTAAATATATATAACAAATAGGTTAAAGAACGCAAACATATGTATATAACAGGTCAAAAGGCCAGAAAAATGCCCAAAAAAAATAAACAAAAAACGCCCACCGTGGGGCTCGAACCCACGACCACAAGGTTAAGAGCCTTGCGCTCTACCGACTGAGCTAGACGGGCCGTTTGTTCCGCCTGAGAACAATTATTTTTGTTACTTAATGTTTTTTTTTTGTTCTCTTCATGTAAACGCTCGCACGCAGCTTGCTCGCTCAGTGTGAGGACGTATCGGGTGCACATGCGATCCAACAGAGACCTTGTTTGATTGGTCTCACGTTACTACTTACCACGCTACACATCAACGAGACGACGAGCGATCAAATGATCGACGCAGAAGTTCCATCTAGTGCGATTCATCCCTCGTGTTCACTCATCTCGTACGCGGCTCGCTGTTGCGTCTCGCTCGGATCGTCGCTTCGCTCTGCGCAAAGAAGGGCTCCACGACGAGGCTGATCTACGCGCCGACGCCAGAGCCCAGAGGAGATCTATAGCATCGATGAATAATTAAGTTGAATAGCAATCTAGCTCTCACTCACATGAAATAGCTTCTCTTCATTTTCTTTCAATTTTTGTTGTATGACTTGTGTGTCTACTTGTCTGTTAGGTTTCTAGTTTATTCAGATTTGACGTGCTACCATGCTTTTATGCGTGAAAGTATACTGAACTGCAAACGGATTTACCAAACCAGCACTGCCAAGTGTTTTCATTTTGGCTTACATTTCGGTTTTTGTTTCTGTATGTTTGGGTTTCTGTTCCCAGAAGCCAAATAGACTGGTATATCTATTTTTTAAAAAATATGTAGATCAGATCATCAGAAGTACCCCTACAGCCATGGGTGGTAATTCTTACACCAAAACTGAATTAACAGAACCGAAAACTGAATAATTGAAGAAACAACCCTCGCTGACATGGAGACACGGGTCATGCATATTTCAAATTAACTGAACCAAAATATTTTGGTCAATTATGCTCGCCTTTTTCATTCTATTCAAGAAAACTCGGTAGCTATGTTCTAGAAATTGATTTTTTTTAGCAGCCAAATTGAATTGTTTTAAAAGTAATTGCACTGATTTTAGAAAATAAATTGTATCACCCGTGCTTGTACAGAAAAAAGATGATAGCAAGTTATTGAATGGTATCTGGCTGAGGGACGAACAAGTACATCAATGGGTCGTCGTTGATGGATGAGCTCACCCCCGCACTGGAGAATACATTTATTTCGTTGCTTCCACAAAATCGTTCCAATAGATCAAATAGCACCATTATTTTTTCTGGTCGTACAACGAAAACACCAAAGCAAGAGCTTCAGGTATAAACATTCTCCAGGGAGAGGAAAAAAAAAAGAGAGAGGCAAGATTGTGCAATTTGACATCAGAAAATGCAAATGTTAAGTCAGTTTTATGCTTAACTGATACAACATTGATGTGCTACAGGACAGTAGCAACTCTTTTCTTTGCCAGTCTCAACCAGAGAATAAGGGGCAGTACTGCAGGAAGCCCACATCACTTGGGGCACATTGATGATCGCTCCAGTTTGGCTTTGACCACTCGTACATGATATATCATTATAGACAAACCATTGGATTTCACTGTCTAGTTCCACAGGCCTTGCTACAACAAAGACCCTTACCCAGGTGCCTGCCACCTAAACTAGAGTCATGACTCCTCCTCGAGCATGTCAATGAAACGCCTTCCATCTGACCTCTGGAAGACCGACTTGTCGAAGTGCAGCTCGTTGGTAGATGCTGCCTCAAATCTAGTCCAGAGTTCCTTCTTTAGAGTAGTTTCTCCAGCCACCCTCCCCTTCAGGTTAGTGCTTTCCAAGCCTTTCCAGGGAGTACCAAGCAAGGCATTACTATGCACAGCTGGAGTGTGGATGGGTTTGTCATCTGAAAGTTCCTGTGTTCCCTTCAGCTTAATATTTTCCATGCCTTGCAAGAACTTGTCATCCTTATCTGGAGTGGGCACGGGCTTATCCTCTGGCAGATCCATTAACACACAGGTCTTGGGGGGTGACAGAAACCAGTCGAGGGTCTCACCAGAGGTTCCAGACTGCTTTCTGCTTGAAATTGCTGTACCTAGGAATGGACTAGGTAACGCTCTCCTGCTCTTCTGAATTGAGAAACTGAAAGGCGAAAGGAGCTGGTTTTCTGACAAGCCCTTCTTTGCTTTAATAAACTGAGGTGTCGTGACACCAGTGCTTGCTTCCTTTACCTCCCCATTATTCTCCTTTTCAGGACACTCGTTATCAGAAATGGTTACTTTCCAGACAGGTAAATTAGGGAGATTCAAGTGAGCAATGTTAGAAGGTGTCTTCAAGTGCGTTTTTGATGATCTTGGGCATCTAGATGAGGAAGCTTTTGTTTTTGGCAATGGTGTCAAGAGAAATAACTGCTTGCCACTGTCAACCATACATGCTCCAGCACGCCATGAGACAAGAGGCGAAGGCGAGACAATCAGATCGGTCTCAGCTAAGTTGTTGCTGCAGGAGACCAATCTGAGCGAAGGCGAAATTGCCGGGGCTGCATTGGGTAAGTTGATGCTACTGGATAACAACTTGCCATTCCCTTTTGTTGTAGAAATTGAACAGGTTCCAAATGTGTGCTTTGAGGCATCTCCACTTTTCGCCAGAGGAGCTTCAAATGCCTGCCTTAATCTTGCAGACCATTGCTGCTTATAGAAGAAAAGGACAGGTGGTGAGTTGAGCTGAAATCTAAAAATACTCACACCCATGTCCATTTGTTTCAGAAAATAAAAATAAAAGATTCTACGATAGTACAGACCTTTAAAGAAGAATTAGTGTCTGATAAGAAGCAGCTGAATGATTCTATTTCTTGTTTCCCTCTGTTGGATACAGCTTGGCACTGAAGTGCATTGGAGACCAATTCATCAATCTAAATGAGGAAAAACAGGAAAAATATATTAAAAGAATCCAATAATGTAGCAAGTTCATGTTACATAAAATAAAACAGCGACGTCTCAAATTAAGTTAAGAATACATCAACCGCACAGATCTAGCATAACCGATTCAGGAATCAGCCAACGGTTAACTGATTCAAGAACAAACAAGTGAATGAAGTTTCAATTCACAAATAGACAAAGATACTCACTGAAAAATACAGAATTTGTTCTGTTTGGACGTGGTAACAAATCAAACACATTGTTCGCCACAAATTTCTCACAAAATTTATGTGCGAACGCACATAAACAGATATGCTCTAAAAAACACGATAACAGAAGAACACAGAGGGTTCTTTACACCATTTCGACTCGATGCAAACACATTATCCCAAATCTTTAAAAACATCATTCAATGCTTCGGTGATGCTTCGGGCCTGCAAGTAATTTTGCAAAAATGTGAAGTCTATCCAATATGTTTGTGAAAACCTGGATCTTCAGGAAATTTTATGTCCCTTCCAAGCCCGGGTAAAATCTTTTCTCTGCACTTACCTTAGGTTGCCACTTCGCCCGTCCCGACCAAACTCTCTACAGGGGACATCCACCCTCTAATCGATAAGATTGGCAAGAGGTTGGCAAGCTGGAAGGGGAGCCTTCTTGCAAAGTCAGGGGGACTAATTCTAATCAACTCAGTGCTCACCTCACAGGCCGTCTATCATTTGTCCGTCTTTCACATGAGTAGTAATTGGGCGAGGAAAAGAATTGATCAGCTAAAGCGCTCGTTCCTGTGGAAAGGTACTGACCACTGTAATGGTGGTGCTTGCTTGGTGAATTGGAAACAAGTTTGTAGGCCTAAAGCTTTGGGGGGTCTTGGAGTGAAGGACTAAAGCTAGTTTGAGACTGCACTTCACCTCAGGTGGCTATGGAAGAGCTACTATGACCACGACAGGCTTTGGAGTGGTGGGATTTTCCTGCTAATCAAAAGGAAGTGAGTCTTTTTTATGCCTGTGTGTCCATCAGTATTGCCTGTATTGGTGATGGTAGCATAGCGAAGTTCTGGTTCTCGAGATGGTTACAGGGAACTTCTCCTCGATTGACTGCGCCTTCCTGCTTTGCGAGGTCGAGGCAAAAGAACATCACATTTAGAGAAGCGTTAAACCAAACAAGATGGATTCAACTCTTAGGGCCACTTCAGTCCAGCACGGAGCTTTTGGAGTACACTCAACTCCGGACTGCACTTCAATCAAACGGCCAGGGACAACTTTGTGTGGCGCTGGACAACAAATGAGAAGTATTCTGCAAAATCTGCTTATGAAACACAATTTATGGGGGTGATTCGTGATGCAAATCACAAGCTTGTCTGGAGATCAGACTCAGAACTTAAATGCCAGTTTTTTGCATGGCCGGTTATCCAAAACAAGGCCTTTACGGCAGACAAGCTGATCAATAGAGGTTGGTCACACCCAGAAGCTTGTGTGCTCTGTCAAAAGTCCCCTGAGACCATCAGCCATCTGCTCATACATTGCTGGTTTGCTCAATCCATTTGGTACAGAGTTCGATCTCTAATAGTCAGAGTGTTATTCCTCTACTCGCCTTGAGGGAGAAAGCGGCTAAAAATATTAAGCGGTCTGCTGATGGTTTGGTAATCTGTACTTTCTAAAATACTTTTGAAGCGGCTAAAAATATTAAGAGATGTGCTTGATCATATCAGTCAAGATACTACCAACAAACGTCTAGCCATGGAGACCTTCTAATTCTCTGTTTCCTCGTTGTCTTGGTTCTTGGCCCCGCCAAGTTCTTTCTTTAGGGTGCCCCGTCCCCAGACTTCCGACTAACGACTTAACGAGGTGGGAACAGAGGGCTAGGGTTTCGAGCTAGAGCGAGTGCCGAGGGGAGCCTACCTGCAAGACGAGGCCGGCGAGATCGGAGCGGGCGAGGAGGAGGCGGTCGAGCGCCTTGTCAGAGCGCACGACGGCGGCGGCCGCCGCCGCGGAGGGGGGAGAGGCCGGAGGAGCGCGCTTGCGGCGGAGGGAGTCCGGCGGGTGGGGCGCCCTGTTGCTGGAGAGCACGCGGAGGGGGCGCCGCCGCGCCGTCGACTTGGCTCCCTGGCTCTTCTGCATGTCTGGAGAGAAGAAGAGGAGGAGGCGGAGGAGGAGGAGGAGGAGCCCAACGGTCGGGAAGAGGGTTTGCCTGTGGCTGTGGGGGTCGGGGGGAGGTGGGGAATTCGAACTTGCGCGCAACGGTCGGGAAGAGAAGAGGGTTTGCTTTAAGATTCGCGCGGGGGGAGGACCTGGACGGGCTGGACGGCTGTCCAACGTCGTCCGAAAACTCAACCGCCCGACGTAGGATGACGCGCTGCCGTCCGAGATACGAACGAAACATGTCTTCGAAAAAAGAAACATTTCTGAAAGGGAATGGCGGAAGTGGTGAAGGAAACAAGATTTTCTTCGCGATGAAAACGAGCAAAGAGAATTGGTTAGAGATGCTGGCGTGGGGCCGGTAGGTTCACTAAACGATTTTTTAAAACACTATTGCGAACAACCTCAGTCTCTGTGCGTTACAGCAGAGTCTTAATCTTAATATCTAAATTTAGATAGTCTCTTCAAAGTCTCTATATTTAGTAATACTCTAGGGAATCTTTTTTTTTTAAATGGAGACTGCATAAGATGATGGAAATATAGAAAATAAATAGTGATTAGAGAAGGAATATAGAAAGCGAAATATAGAAATCCTGTTGGTAATGGTCTTAACTTTGGCCATGTGGTTTTGCCAGAATTTGTTACGGATTTGATTCCAAATTAGATTTAAGGTTCGGGATCTCCTTGTGCCCTTTGAGCTTAGAGGGAGGCTGATGAGACAATGGCCCAGCGATGAGGATGAGTTGGTCGTGGGAACGACGAGGCATCGGTGGCGGCACCAGAGCCATGCTACCACTGGAGCCATGGAGGAGGGCGAAGGCGGCCGGACGGCGGCGGATGGCAGATAAATGCCGGCGATGACGATTAGGGTGGCGATGGCGATTCGGGTGGACGGGACGGCGTGGTGGCCGAAGGATGAATAACTCCCGGAGCAGACACGCAATGAAGTGGCCAGAAATTAGCCAGACGGACAGAATCCCGTTCTGCATTTATACAGTTACAGTCACCGGTCATACAGTTACCACAGATACCTCTCCCTCTCTAATCCCCTATATATTGCTCCTGAGGCCGCAGAAGCTGAGGAGCATCAGAACCTGTCTACTGCTTGGGTCAAGGCTGCTACGGCTCGTCGGCCTCAAGGTACTGAGAATGAGCCGCCGCGAGAAGAGCAGCCCCGACGCCAGACCCGTCGTTGGCGAGCTTGAAGACGACAGAGGAGGATACATCCTCCCCAAGCATGTCTCTCAAAGTGCTCTCCAGGCAATCGCTGAAGATTGTGTAGTGCTTGTAGAGCGCACCGTCCATGGCGATCACCGTCCTTTGCTTGTCGCTGCTGAGGGCATCCCTTCCAAGCTTTTTGAGAATCCCGAGTATACCTGCAGCAGCGAGGAGCGCCCCACGCTTTGCAATGATGTTGCAGACGCTCATCACCATTTTTCTTGCTTTAAGTGAGGTGTTTTGGATCTGCAAATTGAATCAGGGGGATGGATGTGTTTCAGCGAAGTTATCGAGAGTGAATGTTCTGAGCCACAGAGCCAGGTACTAGTCGAAAAATGGGTGAAGATGGGTACCTACCCCCAGAACATCTTTCAGCTTGGCTCCAACTGTTCTGAGATCAGGTGATGTGTCATGATGCATCATTGCCATGTGTGGTGTCCTGGATACGGGATCCAAACTTTTTAGTTGAAGGTAGCCCACATAAAACTGATGCAGATGGTAGACAAAAGTTTCATCTAACTTGAAGAAGACTAATAGAAAAACAAGTTCTATATTTATGCTTAGTAACAGTATGATACCACAAATGTAACCACTACATTTCTACATGCATCTTATGATTAAGGCAAGCCGTATAGATGTTCACGATAGATTTCTGTTCATCCATCTTTCTAGCTGGGTTCAGCAAAACAATTTGAGCACTACAATTCTTTTTTATCCTTTTTTTTTCCTGTGTTTTAGGTACTTGACTTTGGAGCAAACCAGATTTATTAGCATAAGCACGCTGGCAAATGAAGTTGAAATCAGGATTACCTAAGAATAAATGGAATCTTGAGTTTCGGTGGTACATGTTCACCAAAAAGGGAAGCTTCTTGTGTCATCTTTAAAAGGACTCTCCGAACAATTTCACCCAAATACATACCGGAGATCATCTTTTCATAAATCTATAGAAGGAACAACGAAAGAAGATTAGTTTTAGTTGGTAGCGAAAGAGGATATAGCACTTTATTGTGATACCTGTTCACCAGGATTCAAACTTTCAGCATCTAATGCTTGATCAAATTCGGTAAAAGGAAGATGGGATGACCTGAAGTTCCCCCATTCCATATTTATTACCTATAAAAAGTATAAAAGAAATGAAAACCCCTGACAACCATCTCAAGCTTATAGATAAACTAATCATGTCCAAGTAACATGGCTCATGATAAAAGTACAGACAATGTGTTGCTCCTTTTTTTTCACTTTCATGTTTTTTGACATGGCCACAATCAGTAGGTATATTATATCCTGATTTCATGGTTGTATAGCTTTGACCTTGTGAACTAGGAAGAGGCAAAAACACTCACCATATCTCCTGACTTGGGCAGAAGGCCATGCCATTTAGGAATCGCATTGGCACGATCCACATATGCCGCATTAGTTCCTGTACCCAGTATAATAGCAGCAACGACATCATTATCATCATATCTCCCACTAGCCAATGTTCCTATAGTATCATTTACCTACACAAGAAGAAGTAGCATATGCACTCACAAGTTATGAAAACATATTCTTGGCCGCATGGTATTAATAGAAGTTGCTCTGTAAATTTCAAATCAAGAGAAACTAACCAATACTGTGACTTTCATATCAAGGCCTTGACGTTCTAGAGCCCTGCCTAATTCAGCCACCACATCCTCTCCGACCTGACTTTACAGTAAAATGCAGTAACTATTATTATCCCAAGGATTTTTCAAAAAATCACAAGGGAGAAAGGTGTCATTATGAGGGAAAAAAACTTTTAATGAAAAAAGGCACCTCTTGTTTACCCACAGCAATAAGAAACTTGTTTATAACATAGTGACAAGAACTAACCATTTCATCAATTGAAAAACCCTTAGTCCACTTGATAAGAGTGCCTGATGCAATTGAAGATTGCTTTACTGGGAAAGAGAACGTAAAACCAAGCTCTCTCTGCCTCCCCTCAGGAAGATAAAGATCTCCACCTTCAGTGGCAACAAATTGTGCCAAAGCAGCAGCAATAAAATCAAAAAGTTCCTGGAACAAAATTACATGGCGTGTAGCATACTTATCATTGGATTGAAACAAATGTAAAATACAAAGAATTCTTACATGTGAACTCCCAATCATTAAATGTGGTGGAATTGAAATATCTTCACATTCTTGTTTGACAACTCGTCCTTCCTTGCCTCCTAATTGAACACGTAAAACACGGAAGTTTGTCCCTCCAAGATCAAGTGCATAAAATATCCCTTTCTCTTCCCTGTGAATGCAGCTTTCAATGCATCAGAACTATGAATTATCAATCCAAAGCACAACTGCATGCAATTCTCCTATTATTTCCTGGAGACTGCACCTCAGCAATAAGTTCAAACTCAATTCATGTTACTTGTTAGCCCAATATATGCACCACATAGCATTCACCCTTGCCATAATTAATAAACATTTTTATCATCAAAATTCAAAAGTGTTTTAAGATATATCAAAAGAAAAAAAAAACTTGCATGCCACTACAGAGTCTCCTAATCCCTCCATACCATCACATGGCGTGATTAAAATTCCTAAAATTATGTAAAACCATGTTTTACTCGCTTGCTGTTAAACTTTTATATTTTTTGTAACACAAAATTATAATATAAAAATTAGTTTTGTGACACTAGGCACCATTAGTTACAATATAAAATCTGACAGACTAAAAATTTTAAAATTTCATTGGAACAGTTGAGTACAAATAACTTTATGAACCATAGAAAGTTTTCCTATGACTAAGAATTTTCTTTTTTTGGAATTTATCTTATTTTCAATATTGTGAAAAGGCAAGGGCATATGCAATGTTATGTAGCTCCGTAACGGTTTGACCAGTCAACAGTGGCACAGAGGGTATCAAGCTGCAAATGTGATAGCACATAGGGTTAGAATGCAAATTGATATGCAAAGATGTTGGCGTTATACACTGATCAACTTAGAGAAAGATTTTAGATGTGGTTAGATGTGGTATAAAGTCCGGTTTATTATGTAAGACACATAACGACTAACTACTCTACATTTGAATCCTTTCAACTAAAAATAATAATCTCTTTTTTTTTTAAACAGTAGCATCTTGCCCCCAACAACCAGAGGATTTCATTCCAACAAGCAGATGCTCAATGTTGGTTCTACAAGAGTCTAATAGTTGATTCGCAGGAAATCATGGGGAACTGGCAAGTGCTACTCCATTGCTAGTCACCTGCTCCATCAAGTTCACACCTTCTCGACTAGGCCATTGTGGTACTAGAGGACGATACAAAAGGTTAAATTTACAAGATCTTATTGATTTCTCCAAATGTAGGCCCTAGACAGCGACACTAGCACCAAGCAAACATCCCACATTTAACTCGAAACACAGAGTCACAGATCTGTTGGACCACACATTGCTCCCTCCAACTACAAGCATTCATTCACCAGTGCTGAATCATGCCAACAAAGCACACTACACCTCATCTGAATCAGAACACTGCGAGTGGAGGGCAGGGGAGTGGTTGTTTTACCCGGATGGGAGGGAGTCGACGTAGCTGATGAGCATCTTGAGCTTGCTCCCGCCCTCGGACGCGAGCCCCGCGTGCATCTCCACGGCCACCGCGTCCGCCAGCTGCCGCAGCCGCGCCGGGGGTGCCGCGCAGCGCACCTCCAGCTCCCGCAGCACCGCCGCGGCGCGCGCCCACCGCTTCGCCTCCCGCAGCTGACGACGCACCACCAGCGCGGCGCCCAACGCCACCGCCGCGCCGACCAGCGCGGCCGCCGTCTTCCTCATCGCTCGCCGTTCGCCGCGACGCCGCCGCCTCGGCAAGATGGGGCCCTCAGGGAAGTCGTAGTACGGGCCGTGAGATTGCATTCGTGGGCCAGGCCAGGCGGGTCTCCGACTACGCACGGGGTGGGCCCAGCCCGTAGGCTCGAGAGGGTGGTGAGTGGTGACGTGGACCCGAGGGCCCCGTGCTTTGGATTTTAAACTTTGGGTGAAATCCGTTTAAATTTCTTTGGAAGATCGTAGAAATTGGGCTCTGAACTTTGCTGTGATCTTCCAAAGACTTCTCAGAAATAAGTGAAACTTCCTAAAACCTAAAACTTCAAAAAATATCCTCCTAAAACTATTTCAAACTTTATTGAAACTCTTGCTATCGTTTAATTCGGTTGCTTCGAGATCGTATGAACTTTCTCAATCCGGATCCCGTGCAGTAATAAGTATAAATACACGGTGTGCATTTTGACATGAAAATAGATTATAACTTCTATAATTATGTCATACGGTATCCAATTTGTACGAAATAAAATTTTTAATTCATGTAAAATCCTAAAGAGCTCATTTTTTGAATTTTTTTTCCATTTTTCATGTTTATGTTTTTTGAATTTTAAAAATTCAAAAAATTTAAAAAATGAAATTTTTTTAAAATAATTTGTTTAGGATTTTAGATGAATTAAAAAATTTGTTTCGTACAGATTCAACACCGTATGACATATTTATAGAAGTTATAATATGTTTCTAGGTCAAAATGAATCCAGTGTATTTATATTTTCTACTGCAGGGGATCCGGATTGGAACTTTCTACCCATCACCTCCGGGATTGCATCCCCTTCCTCTCACCGCATGGCCACAGTAACCTCGCTCAACTCCAGCAGCTCCTCTATATTTCCCCTCTAAAACACTATTAGCGTCCCCTCTATCCATCATTCTAAAATTCCTTCATAAATTACACTATCCTTTAAAAGATTTCTTCCCTCCAGCAACCCCTCTATATCTGCTACAGTATTATCTAGGAGCTATTGGAGTTGCTCTAAGAAGGCAAACATGAAAAGCACAACATGTTTTCCTTGGATAATCTTTCTGTTCTAAGTCTGTTCTGAGTGAACTACAATTGGAAGGATCATTGCATCAGGCAAAAACCCTTCAAAAGCGTTTCAAAGCAGCAGGAAGTTCAACCGTTGAAACAAAGAGCACGCGAAATTTCGACGTCAAACCAGTTCCAATACGGATTTATGGCCCGCTTACAAGGTGTTCGTCGGAATGACACAAAAGGCGCGGCGGAACTCGGGGGAGCCGCCTCAGTCACGGAGCACGACGGCCGGGTCCTTGGACGCCGCAGGGTCGCCCCTGGGAAGATCGGGATTGGCGCCGGTGCGGGAGCTGTCCTCTCCGGCGACGGAGGAGGAGTTGTGGGAGTCCATGGCCTCCTGGGCTCGGTCGAGGTAGGGCTTGAAGCCGACGCGGAAGGAGAGGTACCCGAAGGCCACGGCGCCCAGCACCACCAGGCCCGACCGCATCGCCTTCTGCCGCGCCGCGCTCCCCCCGCCGCCGCCCCTCATCGCCACCTTCCCCTTCTCCGTCTCCCTCCCCCAAATACGAGCGTGTCCGTGGACGGTTGACACTTGACGCTTGTTGAAGAGAACGCGAGAAAAATAGATCCACTCGGTTTTTCTAGAAACACGGCACATAGGCCTGGTTCTTTTCGGCTTAATTTAATTTAAATGAAAATTATTATTTTTGATAAGCTTCTGTCTTTTGGGCCGATATGAACGGCTAAACAACTACGGGAGCTACAGCGCAATTTTCTCTTTTTTTTTATTTTTTTTCGGATTTTTTGTGCCACGTCAGTGCCACGTCAGCACTTAACGGCCACGTGGGCGCCACGTCACCGTTTAACGGAATTTTTAACGGACCCTAACGGCCCAGGACTAACCGTGCAAACGGAGACAAGTTCCGGGAGCTGAGAATTCAATTTCAAAGTTTAGGGGATTTCGTGCAACTTGTTACAAGTTCCGGGAGCTACAATGCAATTTTCTCCTTCTGTTTTTGAGCCGATATGAACGGCTGAACAACTAAATAATTGAACTGGCTAAATTTCAAGAGCTTTTCAAGATAGTTTTGATATTCGGATCAATTTCGTTTGATTTGCCTTTTTTAAAGCGTTAAGTTCCACCTTCAAGACAGCGAAAAAACAAACTCAAAAAGCCCAAACCATATGTCTTTTCAAAACTAGATAGGTTGTTAAGTTGTTAAGCCGTTAAGCTGAAAAAATATAGCCTGAATCAAATAATGTAGTACTTTGCGGTCAATTTCATAAAGTTTTAAATAGATTTTTTAAATAATTCTTTATTTTTTAGACTCTTCATGATGTTTCTCGAAGTCATAAATTTTTCAAATTAAAATTTTCAGAAACTTTCAACAGAAAAAATAAGGACATAGGCTCTGTATTTTTAAGCTTAACTGCTTAACAACTTAATGGTTTATCTACATTTTGGAAAGATGTATGTTTTGAGTTTTTTTAGTTTGTGTCCGAATGGTTTAAAAAACAAGAAAACGGTATGGATTTGAATCTCAAGAATAGCTCAAGACATCTCAAAATTTAGTTATTTCAGTCGCTCGGATCAATTTCATAAAGTTTTAAATAGATTTTTTAAATAATTCTTTCATTTTTTTAGACTCTTCATGACGTTTCTCGAAGTCACAAATTTCATAAACGTAAATAGGTTGTTAAGTTGTTAAGCCGTTAAGCTGAAAAACATAGCTTAAATCAAATGATGTAGTACTTTGCGGTCAATTACATAAAAGTTTTAAATATATTTTAAAAATAGTTCTTTCATTTTTTTAGACTCTTCATGACGTCTCTCGAAGTCACAATTTTTTCATATTAAAATTTTCAGGTACTTAACGGCTTAATAACTTAATGGTTTATCTATATTTTGAAAGGATGTATGTTTTGAGTTTTTTTTGTTTGTGTCCGAATGGTTTAAAAAACAAGTCAAACGATATGGATTTGAATCTCAAGAATAGCTCGATAAACTCTCAAAATTTAGTTATTCCATTCGTTCATATCAGAAAAAAAAAACAGAATAGCGGGTTGTCCGCTCCTAGCACTCCAGCGACCACGGCTGCGTTGTTCATAGACTGATGTTTTTACTCGTTGTTTGAACTTTTAAGGGAAAAGGGTAGAACCGTTGAGTAAAAAAAAATTAACATGTTGCTGCCCAGGATCGAACTGGAGACCTTCAGTGTGTAAGACTGACGTGATAACCACTACACCACAGCAACCTTATTATCATTAAGCCTGATTTTTGTATATACCAACCTTCACAGCGATCATTTGGCCGGCTTGATTATGCCGTCCAATTATTGAGTGGTCTGTTCATTGCTGTCGGGGATCGGACAACGGAGGGGTATACTGTCCGGCCCTGGTCAGCTTAACGACTTATCTACGTTTTACAAAAACATATGCTTTGAGTATTTTGAATTTGTTTTTTCGTTGTTTTGAAGGTGGATTCGAACGCTTTAAAAAGCAAGTTAAATAAAATAGATCTAAATTTTGATACTATCTCGAGAAGCTCTCAAAGTTCAGTCAATTGAGCCGTTCAGATCAGCTCAAAAGAACATGACCTAAATTAGAAACCTGTTGTTAATGATGCTCTTCTAAATCAAATAAAAATACCACACTAAATCAAATAAAAATACCACACCGTGAAATTTCGGCCCTGTTTGTTTTAACTGCAGCTTTTCTAAATGTTGCTTCTAACTTTTGATTCTGAAAAGCTAACTTTTACAGAAACTACATCTGCAGAGGATGGATTTGTTTGGCAACCAAACTTCTTGGTGCTTTGGTTATCAGCATTTGAAGTGTATTGATGTGTATTGTCTTGAATATCCTTGACCTATTATATTTGTTTTTTTTGTTTTTAGATTATTGTCTGTGGTTTTTCATATTTATCCGATATTGTTCGTTACATGCGATATTATTAAATTCCAACCTTGATACAATAAGTAGGGTTTTCAGCTCCTGCAGATATGCTTGAAGTAGCAAAATGGCTTCTTGTGACATACATATTTGATGAAACATTGAGTTCAAGAGAACGTTGTCAATCCTCGAACGAACTCGCTCGGTGAAGTTATAACTGCAAGCTCTTCTAACAAATATATACGCAGACAGAGTTCAAATGGAAAAATAGATTTTATTTGATCCCAATTGACATACCCCTCAGCATGTTTTATGGAACATTGGAACCCGATTACTCGACAACATGGTGAGAAAAATGCTACTGCATATATAATCATGTATATCTGGATTAATACTTATATGCAATTTAAAAATATTTTGAGTTGTTCTTGTGTGTGTATGTGTGTTTTTTTCTTTTAAAGAAAATCATTTTATTGATTTTATTGATTGACAGATGCATGTGACCTTCGACAATCGGAAGCAGAGGCACTGGATTTGAACCAGATTGAAGCAAATCGAGCAGAAAGATAGTCATATGTTCATTCAATTTTCACTTATATAGGCACAAAACAGCTATACAAATGGCATAGTTTCATTCCATTTTTAAAAAAAAGGGAATTCAAAAGCCTCCACTCAAGTGAAGCAAAATAATACATTTGAAGACCAAGAACAACATGAATAAAGAAACAAAAAAATCCTGATTCTATATCCTCCTCATGAACTCAAGATCCACAAAGGAGAGGGGCAGCGGGGGAGGAGAGGGGATGCGGTGGAGGTCCCTGGAGAGGGCCGGTGGGGGAGGAGAGTGGGCGATGAGGGAGGCTCGTCGAAGGAGAGTGGCCGTGCGGGAGGAGAGGGGCGTCGGGGGAGGTCCCTGTAGAGGGCCGGTGGGGAAGAGAGGGGCGGCGAGGGAGGCTCGTCGGAGGAGAGTGGCCGCGCAAGAGGAGAGGGGCGTCGGGGGAGGGGAACAGATGCGCATGGGGGAGTTTCAGGAAAGGGCGACGGGGGAGGAGAGGTATATATTCGATGGCATTTGTGGGTAAATAATTACAAGTATAGGGGTACTGTTTTTTCCATCCCGTAAAAGTTACAGAAGACATCCAATACTTACTTCTTAAATCACAGTACAATTTAAATTTTTGTGACTTTTAATTTTTTGAAAAAGGATTACAAAAGATGACTGTTTGTTTGAGTTTTTGGCAACTGAGAGAGTTGGCTAAAAACTCAAATAAAGCCTTTAAGTTGGAAAAAAAAGTGGAAGGGGAGAATAATCGCCATTCGCCCAACACCGACAGGCGAACCCCCGTTTCTGCCCGCGAACGAAACGCCAACCGCTCGATCGCGATCCCACGGCCCCCACGGGCAAGCGTCCCCACCCAGCCCACGAGCGCCGCACCCCATCCCAAGCCGGGGGGGCCCAGCCAAGCCGCGAATCCCGTAACTGCCCATGAGACCCACGGCTCACGTGAGCGACGTCGCCCGAACGCCTCGCCATCCACGAGGGCAGGGAGGTAATTTCGCACGGGAGGCGACGGCGAAAGGATATTGGGCTCGCGGCGCGGCTGGGTAGTAGAGACTGGCAGTGCGGCTAGGGTTTCTTCGTGCTCTCACACTTTCCTACTCCCTCCCACCTGCTCTCTCCCCCCCTTCCTCTCGCCGCCGCCGCCGCCGCCTGAGTCTTCGAATCCGACGCCTTGACCTCGGGTGAGCCATGGCGATGCAGTCCGGCAGGCGGGTCTCGTAGCCAGGATAAGTTCCCCAGTCCCCACCCCACAGGCTTGCGAGTTTACTGTGTCAGGCCTCTGCCGTTGCTATGGCGACCATCAACCCCTTCGATATCCTCGGCGGCGACGACGGTGACGACCCCGCGCGGCTGCTTGCCGCCGCGGCGGTTGCGGCGCAGAAGGCCGAGGCGAAGAAGTCGGCGGCAGCGACCGCCGGAAAGGGCGCGCAGCCTGCCGCCGCCAAGCTTCCGTCCAAGCCGGCTCCACCTGCGCAGGCTGGTAAGTTTTTGTGGGGTGGAGACGTTGAATCGCGAGGGTGCCGGATCTGGGGTTTAGGGTGTACGGTGGATGATTCTGTCTCCATTTTTTAGTCCCCGGTTTAGAAAGAGGGGTCTTTCATGAATAACTTTATGGTATTTTAGTGATTAGTGCGTGTAATGTTAATTTTGATGTCATGATCAGAAGCAATGGATATGAAGTTCGTATTTTTTATTAGATTTTAGCTGTTTCTGCCGGTAAAAAAATTACTTGATTAGATTTTAGCTGTTTCTGCTGGTAAAAAAAGATTATTTGAGGTCAAATGCCCATGCTCAACTTGTTTCAGTGAAGGAGTCTCGAGATGGTGGTGCGCCCTCACGTGGAGGATTTGGTCGTGGTGAACGTGGCCGCGGCAGAGGTAGGCAGGGGTATGGTCAGAACCGCGAATTTGGCAGCGAAGACATGAATGGCTTCCAGGGAGGATATGGTGCTGGAGGTGGTGCAAGAGTTGGGGGTCAAGAAGGTGCCCAAGACAGGGAGAGGGGCCCTCGACCACCCTTCCGTGGAGGCCGGCGAGGCGGATTCCGTGATGGTGAGTTTGGTGATGAGTCTGAGAGGCCCCCTCGAAGGACCTATGAGCGCCACAGTGGTACTGGCCGTGGGTATGAAATGAAGCGTGAGGGTGCGGGCCGTGGGAACTGGGGATCTTCCACCGATGAAATTATTGCCCAGTAAGATAGCTGCCTCTTGTTTTAAGCTATTTATATTTTTATATGCAGATTGAAGAAATGAGAGGTAACTCATGGTGTTTGTTTGGCTGACCAGGGAAACTGAGGAAGCCCTGAAACTAGATGAGAAGGCCCCTATTACTGAGAAGCAGGGTGCACTGGAGGATGTGCCACAGGCAGAGGAGAACAAGGACAACAAAGATGTCACTCCTAACGAGGAAGAGAAAGAAGAGGATAAGGTATACTTCTACTTTCTGAATCACACTCTTGGAAAAAAGTTTTTGTTTTAAGCCAAATTAGGCATCTTTAGTGCTCTTCTCAGCTTAGCAATGAGTGTGGTTGTTGATTTCTTTTGTTTGCTAGTTTTCTCTCAAGCATAAAAGATCAATTTTGTTTTTGTAATTTTTTTTTCTGGTTTCATCCTGTTTGTTCCACTTTGTGCTTTATTTTTCATCTAGACTCGAATAGTCACTGAGTACTTCGCTTCTTACAAATGGTACATGTCTCTGTCACTTGGAACGTTTAATTCTGAACTGAAAGTAAAATTCCTGGTAGAAGTCGTGGTTCTTTATTCTATTAATACCACAGAGTTGTCACTGCTTTGTGACTTGCATTTTGCACATGAATCTGGCTGAATATTAAAATTATTAGGTTTTGCCATGAACCTGTGTCCTGTTTCCCTTTCCGCTTATTCTTGATATTCATGGGCTGTTTGGTTGGGGTGAGTGTGGGATAGGGAAAGGGAAAGGGAACTCATAAGTGAAGGTTGGTAACTACCTTGTTTGTTTCAAGGGAAATGGATAGGGGAAAGGGAGTTTACAACTAAAATAGAGGGAGTTCAATTCCCTGGGACCTGGGTAACCCCTAGTAAATGAACTCCCATCAATTACTCTATTCTTTACCCCAACCTCATACTTGCCAAACAAGCTATCATTGTGCTCTTGAATCTGTCTTGTAAACCAATAGACAGTTAGTGGCAATTACAATAGCTTGCAAAATTTCTAAAAGATGCTGCTAACTTTATATTGTGTTCTATGACTATGTATCTTTCTTTGAAAAGGAAGAATATATTTATATCAGTTCCATCATGTTTGATGATCTAGGAGATGACTCTTGAGGAGTTTGAGAAATTAAGAGAGGAGAAGCGGAAAGCACTCCTTGGTCTGAAGACTGAAGAGAGGAAGGTTGAAGTTGATAAGGATCTGCAGTCTATGCAACCACTTTCCACCAAGAAAGGAAATGATGATATTTTCATTAAACTGGTATTTTTCACCATTTATGCCTTGTAATCCTTGCATTATTCCATGGCTCATTCCTCATTGGAGATGTGTTAATTCATATCATAGGGTTCTGATAAGGATGCTTTGAAGAAGAAAGAAAATGCTGAACGTGATGAGCGTGCTAAAAAGGTATTATATCTTTTTCATAGGGAAGCTTTACTATGTCTCGAAACATGTTTCTGTAAAACTGAATGATGTTATTATTCTGCTGTAATCGATAACCATATATTTAGTTACCCTGTTGCCTTGGGTTTTTTGAACAACAAATTCATTTTTTCTCTATTAAATTAATTTGTCATCCATGCAACCTGCTGTGAAAAATGCATTTCTCATTTTTAATGCTTTGTGCATCCAACTGAAAATCTGTACGGCCTGATGGTGTTCTTTTATATATCCCTTTTGTCAGTCTCTGAGCATCAACGAGTTCTTAAAACCAGCTGAAGGAGAAAGGTACTATGGTGGCCGTGGTCGTGGCAGGGGCCGAGGGGACCGTGGAGGTTTTAGAGGTGGCTATGGTGGTGGCTATGGTGGTAGTCCTCGCACTCCACCCGCTGCTTCAGCACCAGCAATTCAAGACCAAAACCAATTCCCAACCCTTGGTGCGAAGTGAAATGCGTGTAATGTTTCAAGCATGATATCGTCGGTACTGTCAACTTTGAATTTTGTCCCTCCGTAAGTCACTGTGCCACAGCTAATCAAACAAATAATGTTGTTGCATGTGGGATTATTCTCCCCAGAGTCAGTCGACTTTGTATATCAGAGTTGCTTGTCAGAATTTTGTAGGCTACTACCGTGTCCCTTTTTTTCCGCATCCCCCAGCATTTGTTCTATGTTCCTGTGACCTGCTTGGTTCTTGTGTTGTAATTGTACTCAGCAATATTATTTTGGATGGTTTAATTTTCCCATTGCTCCTTGCGTAAGTTATTCAGATTGACTTGTATCTCGGAGTTGTGATTCTGTTTAGTGTCATTTCGGAGCTGATGTATTTCCTCCATTCTAAAATAGCAGTAATTTTAGACTGTCTTAAGTTAAAACTTTTGAAACTTTATCTACAGAAGGCTTTTAAACTATTTAGATTCAGCATGTACTAACTATATAAATATATTCATCTAAAAAAGTTCTTTAGTATTATATTTTAATTGTATATTTATAAATAAGTTTTAATAACGGTTAAAGTTAGATTTTGAATACTGTGTTGGTGTCCAAATGACTATTTTAGAATGGAGGTATTAATTTACAGCTCTTGTGGAGTGCCATTTCGGTTGTGCCGATCAGTGCTCCTGTCTAGGCTTTGCTTTGATGTCTGAGGCTGCAGCATTTCCATCTGCAAATCCGATGCTACCTACTATGCTGTATACAAATTTTGATGGTGTCGCAGTCGCGGTCGCAGTCGCAGCCATGGATCACGTGCCAGTTGCCACACATGGTAATAGCCGTCCCAGATTGGGACTGCAAACGACGTGCCACTCTGAAATTCGGGTTGTTTTGCCAAAAAATTGGAATGGACGTGGCCTTTCCGTTTGAAAGGGGATTTTGTGATTTAAACAACGTATGCTCAGCTCGACGTATTTCCCATTCCAGTTCCTCCCTCCTGTCGACGAACACGCTTAGAATTGGATCCAATTCATGAAATCAGGATTTTGATGTGAACCGCAGCATATGGAGCCCGATGCAGTCCATGCGACTATCAAGTCAAGGACAGCCCTCTACTGCTCTTATGGACTAAACTGAATTAAACTTATTTGACGATATTAATAAACTGAAATTTGAGAGTTTGCGCCCTCAACTCCCATAGGAGTTGGTCCACTTTACTCAGAAAGAGTGACTTTGAAGAACAGACCCAGAGAAGTCCCTTTGGCTCTCAAAAACAGCCATAAACCTTAGAGCTAGTGAAAAGAAAAGGTAATCCTCAAAATAACAAAGGTCAACCTTCACAGGTGAGAGTGGGACTATTGGGTTGTGAAGGTTGCCAAATGATTATTAACAACTGATGTTCAAGGGAACGCAAAAGATCAATCCTTCATTGAAAAAGGTGTGCCACAGGCGATGCAATCGCCCACAGCTCATGGCTGGAGATTTTCCAAATAAAGACACCCTTTTGGATAGGATAAAGGATTTTTCTGTGCCTTTTGTCAGATTCCTTTAGCCTAGATCACTATTAGTTTTTTAAAAATACCGTAGCGGTATGTTTTTTCCAAGAGAGCAAATTCCACCCACAGGTCGTAGATTGCCTTTGTAATTGAAGGATGATTTTCAGTCTCAGAAAAAGGAAGGATGAATTTTACCTTCAAACAATCACTAGTAGAACACTGCCCTACGCCTTTTGGTCTTCAACCTCAGTGCCTTCCCTAGTGTATAACCAGCAGATTCTGCAGCACTTTCAGGGCACACCGGCACAGGACCAATTGAGTTGGCAGTAAATGCAGCAAACTGTAGTAAGCAATGCATCCATAGTACTCAGTTATCACCAATGATTAGTTCGCAAAAGTTCAAAATATGTTGAAAATATGGTTTAGCAAATATCGTTTTGAACTATTGTAATAATGCAAACTATGCTATCTTTCCAGAACGCCCATGTCACATGTGCTTTTTTACTCATAATCAGCATACATGAGCACAAAGAGACTGTTCCTTGTAATACTCGTACACTTGGATAGAATTCAGCATTTTCTAACAGAAAAAATACATAACATATGCATAAAATAAAAGGGAAACCAAATAGCTACCAGGATAAAACGCTTATTTGGAAGCAAGCTTTGAATCATGGTTTTTTTGGCACAGGATAGAAAATGTGACAAATGTAGAACTGAAATCAAAGTTAGTAAAGACTTACTATTTATCTATTCCATACGGTTTGACAGATACATCAAGGTCTAAGTGTTAAACCAAGAGACCAGAAGCAAGTAATATGAGAACAAAGTACAATGACCAGAGTCCATAAAAGTTAATGAGAATGAAGTACCCTGACCAGATTCATACTAATACAATAAAATTCTTATATGTTATATCACAAGAAGATGCTTACAAAAATATAGCGGAGAGACATTAGCAACCTGAAGAGGTTCAGGTGTTTAGCTAAGCACTGACATTGATCAATGCCTTTGAAAACTTCAGACTTTCAGAGTGAAGATTTTAACATAAGAGATCTAGTACAAGCAATATATGATTTGGTTCCAAGTAAAATAATGGAACTGGGGTTAAAAAAAAGTGTGGTTACTAAAACTACTCCAGATGTCTAGACCATTGTGACATCATTGTGGTTGAATCACATAGAGAAATAGCGCCTAACTCCACAAGTACAGATTGCTTTCGTGTATGATGATGTTGTTGCCCACATGAATGAACAACATAACAAATTCAAAACAGCAAAAATATATATTTTACAAATAAAAAAAAAGGCTGAAGAAGTGTCCACCATATAAAACCTTGCTTTACATATTAAATCTCATGGTCTAATACATACTTGAAGCTTGATTGGTCCTGCAAATGATACAATCAACTCCCCTATGGATATACAACTTTATTCATTCATTAATCATCAGTAACCAGTATCTGAGCAAGCGGACTCAGCTGATAAAATGACTGATCATATACACTACAACTGAATATTCACCCCCAAAGGCAATCAGCGCACGCAGTTATTATATCACTATTTGCATCACCACCATAGATGATACAGGGAAAGAGTAATACACCTTGGTCAGTTGCTCCCTCAAATGGTGTAATCTGACCACTGCCGTATGAAGGACGTGTGATCCATGGACTCCCCAGGCATGTCCTCATCCTTCTCAGCCTCACCGGTCTTCCCGCCGATCAGCCTGGCAGGGTTACCCACAGCAGTGCTCCTCGCCGTCACATCTATCAGCACCACAGACCCTGCCCCAATCTTGGCCCCAGCGCCGATCTTCACGTTGCCAAGAATCGTAGCTCCTGCTCCAATGAGCACACCATCCCCAATCTTGGGGTGCCGGTCGCCCACCGCCTTCCCAGTCCCACCCAATGTGACGTGGTGTAGAATGGAGACGTTGTCGCCGACGACGGCGGTCTCACCGATGACGACGCCGGTGGCGTGGTCGAGTAGGATGCCCTTGCCGACGACGGCGGCGGGGTGGATGTCGACCGCGAAGACGTCGGCGACGCGGGACTGGAGCGCGAGCGCGAGGGGGCGGCGTTGCTGCGCCCAGAGGACGTGCGCCACGCGGTGCGCCTGGATGGCGAGGAACCCCTTGTAGTTGAGGAGGCAGTGGGAGAAGCCGACGCAGGCCGGGTCGCGGGAGCGCGCGGCGAGGAGGTCGGCGACGACGGCGGCGCGGAGGGAGGGGTGCGCGGTGAGGGTGGCGAGGAAGAGGTCGTAGAGGAGCGTGGAGAGGAGGGTGGAGGAGCAGAGCTTGTTGGCGAGGTGGAAGGAGAGGGAGCGGGACAGGGAGGGGTGGGAGAGCACGGAGGCGTAGAGGAACGACGCGAGCGCCGGCTCGGCGTCGGCGTCGCGGCGGGCCTCCGCCTTGATCTGGGTCCAGACCCAGGACTCGTCGTCCTCCGACTCCGGCGGCGGGAACGCCGGCACCACCGCCGCCGGGAGCGGCGGGGGAGGCGGTGAGCGGGGCCGGTGGCTGGCGTGGTTCGCGCCGCCGCCGCCGTCGGGCTCGAGCTCGTGCGCGTTCTGCTGGCCCGCAGGCGGCATGGCGGCGGTGATAGATTTGGATGGTGGGTGAGGCGAGCTGAGGATTGCGGGCCACTTGCTGCAATGCCGCCGGGTCAGGTCAGCTGCGGAAGCCGAACGGTGAAGCGAGTGTATAAATGAGCACGAGACGAGGCAAGTGGAGCTCAAATTTGGAATCGACGTGGCCTTTCCGTTTGAAAGAGGATTTTGTGATTTTTATGTTTGAAAGTGGAGCTAAAAAATTTGTAGTACGTGCAAATTTTTTTATTTCACATTTTTATGTTTTTTCATCCACGCATTGCCTTGTGTCCATTTCACTTTTTTTTTTATAATTTGAATGGATGCAAGAAATTTGAGATCGCAACGACACTAGTGATATTACGGACTTTGTAATGCTAAAAACACGAAATGAACAGGTAATGGTATGGATGTTATTAACCCCTTTTTATTCGTTTCGCTAAAAACATGAGAGCGTCTACAGCACGGGCGGCTATCATGTTTAAATATATAATAGCCATTTTGTTAGAAATATGAGAGCCTTCGCCTAGGGTCCAGCCATTGGCAAGGCGTAGTCACCCGTGTTTAAGTAAAATCGTAAGCCCGAGCCATAGGGCCACAGGTGGTCTTATCTGCACCTATCTCCCCTACCTAGGATCGTCCACCTTTCGGCGACCAATCTTGGGACACACCCGTCGCCGATTGTTTATAGCCCGGACAATGTGCTCCTAGATTTGCAAAAATAAAGGGTTACACATATTTTTTAATAAAATGAATAAATATAATAAAATATAAAAATTCAAATACATTCTGCTCTACTACTTGTGGAATGAGCTTTGAGCTGGGCCTAGGCCGTCGTTGATAACCTTATTTGTTTGTTTTGTACGGAAGAAATGAGACCCTGCATCGGCATTTGATCTAATGCATGGACTCGATATCAACCTATGCTCGTACGTACGTAGATACGCAAACAGTGGAACAGGTTGCCAAATTTTGACTTCGCAATATATGAGAGAATGTTCTTTTCTGCCTTTGCGTCTCGGTGTAGTGGCCATGAATCTGGACTGAATTAAGGGAACGTACGATATTTGGAATTCCACCCTAGTTTCTGAAGGTCAACTGTCATTTTATTTTACTTATAACATGTTGAAAATATATGGTATACACAAGGTTTTGACATACAGGTAATTTCGGAACGATGTAATTTAGTTTGCGATACATCCCAATTGGACTTGGTGCAGTGGCTGCAAATTATTTATGTAATTTTAAAACTAATTTAGTTAGCCTGTGATGCATGTTCAACAACTCTACTGAGCCCATTTTACGTGGATAAAATATTTTTGGAAAACATGGATGATTTAGATTTACGCTGTCACGCAAGAATCTCTCAAGCTGGCCATTGGATGCTTCTATTAAAGAGAGCGTGATTTATTTTTCATTCCCGTGGACAAGAATAGATTCGACAAATATAACTATAGTTTTACGGTGGTATGTAACAAAAGTTCCTTTTGGGAGCAACTAAAGTTACCTATAAATAAATGTTTATCATCGATCGAAGATACTACGTGCTTGCATTTCTTTATTATTCTATCAAAGTCATTTGCCTCAACTACTTTTGAAAGAACTTTGCAGCCGTGACAAGTAATGCTGCAAGGTTTTGTTGTATAGGCACAACGACATAGAAGTTAGAAGATCATTGTGTATGTCATGCTTGGAACCGACATGATCCATTGTTGATTGTTCCCTTAACACTTTTTTTCTACATTTTACTGTATCTAGCCACTAAGTTTTCATTATATTACATCATCTTCAAACCAATCTACAAAATATACCCTTAGCAAGCATGCATGTTAAGCGTGACAACATTGCTCCTTGTCGTGAAATAGTGAATAAACTTATGTGAATTGGCTTGATGAAAAGTGTCGACAATTGTGAACCGGACTTCCCAGCGAACTTATTTTTCAATTGAGGAAATCCCCTTTCAGCTACGGTGGGTCTACCGAGATACCGAAGAGATCTTGATGTAAAATACGAAAAGATAGACACAATGATTTACCTGGCCTCCCAGAGACAGGGAGGACAACCCTAATCTAGTAATATGTTCGTATAGATGATGGAAAATGTATGTGCACATAAAAATGTCGTCTGTTCGGGCCTTTTATATTGAGCTAAAGAAAATGATTGTCACATCTAATTCCACACCACTAAATTTATAACTATGCAACATTATTGCTAATAAAATACTATGTTGATTAGCCCCCAACATTCAGGTCGTGGATCAACGGTTTCCCACATAACATGATTTGAACCCATCTGACGTGGGAGTCTTGCTCGGTGCTCCACTATGCCATATCCTTGCTCGGAGGGACAATGTCTAGGACGAACATAGCTATTTGGGTATGATACAAGCAAACAAGAATTCTGGTGTAATTTGGGTACATTGGACAATAGGCATCCATTAGTCAAAATTGTAGTAGGGTTGATGGCTTGGGAATTGGTCACTGGGCTATACATGAGCTTTCCTTGCTATCGTGCTATGCCTCGAGCTCATCTTGCCATGGGACATGGGCCTAAATCTGCCCTGGTTATGGTTGGAACCAACTTGACGCTGTTGTTTTCCTTTGAGAAAATTACACTATTTCCCCCTAAACTTGCAGCCGATCTCACTTAGCCCCCTGAACTTGTCTCCGTTTGCACGCTTGCCCCAAAACCGTTAGGGCATCCGTTAAGTGATGACGTGGCGCAGATGTGGCCGTTAAACGCTTGCGTGTCTAGTTAAGTTACGATGTGGCAGCCGACGTGGCATCCACGTCACGTAAATCAATTTAGAAAAATCATAAAAAATTCATGGAAATTCCAGAAAATTTTATAAAGTAAAAAAGTAAAAAAAATCAAAACAAATCATGAAAATTAAGATAATAATAAAAATTCCGAAAAATCATAAACAAATTCAGAAAAAACCTTAGAAAAATCATAAAAATTTCATAAAAAAATTCAAGCAATCATAAAAAACATAAAATAATAAAAAAACTCAAAAAAATCAGAAAAATTCAAAAAATCTAAAAAACCATAAAATCATGGTAAATTCACCTTCCGTAAGCAACGCTATGCTGCCCCACATTGTTCGTCGCTCCAGCTGGGCCTTCATACCGACTTGGGGACTCCCACACGCCATGAAAAACTTCCCAACCAACTTTTATGTTTTGTATGGATTTTATGGTTTTTCTAATTTGTTTTGAATTTACTGTGATTTTTTTTATTTTTTACGGGTTTTCTTATTTTTTTTATTATTATCTGATTTTTCATGAATTTTTCTGAATTCTTTTTACGATATTTTCTTATTTTTTTCATGCTTTTTTACATTTTCTAATGATTTTTCTGAATTTTTCTAATGTTTTTTATGATTTTATGAATTTTCATGAATTTTCAACTTTTTATTTTTTCTGTTTTTTATTTTTTTTGCAATTTTATGAATTTTATGAATTTCTTTAATGTTTTTTTTATTTTTATAAGTTTTTCTGGAATTTTCATGGATTTTCTAAGTTTTTTTATTATGCCCTAACAGTTTTGGGGCAAGCGTGCAAACGGAGACAAGTTCAGCAGGCCGAAAAAGTAAAACTGAAGTTCAGGGGGCTAAGTGAGATCTGCTGCAAATTCAGGGGGGGAACAGTGTAATTTTCTCTTTTCCTTTTTAACACTGAGCATGTCTAAAGTGGCTTAAAACTTAGTTTAAAAGAAAAAATCAGCTATTTACCTCTAAAAACTCTTATAAATAATAAAAAAGAAGCGAAACATCGTCAAGAAGAAGTAATCGTAGCGAGCTTGACAGCATGGTATGTTCCTTGTCGTGAACACGAAAAGATATCTACGCGAATTGGTTTGATCAAAGTCAAGTGCGAAAAAAAAAATATTGGAGCTAGATACAATGAAAACTCTGTTTTTTGTCATGATTCTTGCGCTTATGGCTAAACATAAGCATGCTCACCAAATCAAGGTGCGCCATATGCCCATACAAATACAAACTTTTTCCAATGCGCTAAACAAAAAGAAAACACATTTCCATTGGGGAAAAAAAAGTCCAGAACATGCGCTGCTCACTGCCATCGTGGCCCCACTCCGCGCGGCGGGGCCCAGCCGGCCAGATAGCCCGGCCTTTTGTTTGGCCCTCCTCCTCCTCCTCCTCCGCCTTCCCCGCGCCAAGCACGAGACACGCCGCCCCCTGCACGGCACCACACTTCCATCCCACTCCACTCCACTGCTTTCCAGCCGCCGCCCACGCGAACCCCGCCGCCGCCGCTTCGAGCTCCCTCCGCTGCTCCTCCTCCCCCTATGGCGTGCTCGTCTGCGGCGGGTGCCGAGGCAACCGCGTTCCTGTTCCGCCGCCTCACCCCGTCTCCTCCAATCGCCGGATGCTGCGCCCTCGCCGCGCCCTGCCGAGCTCGCCGCCGCAGCCTCAGGTGAGGTGGCTCTGACCGGCTGGCGCGTGCGGGTGGGGGTGGGGGTGCGTGTCGATGCTCGGTCGGTAGCTAGCCGTCGTTTGGGGAGAGCTCGTGGATCGTGATGACGCGTCGAAGTTATTGCTTGTGAATCGTGATGCATCGCTGGTTTTGGTGATCGCTGGTTCGTGCTTGGGTTCGTGTTACTGAGTGGCATCTGGGTGGAGAGAGATTTTATTTTTGTGCTGTGCTTCGTGTGCACGCGATGCTATGATCATGTTCGGTCGATTGAAATCTAGCTCGGATTCGAACTTTGAATGTTCAAATGTTTGCAAACCTATGCTCGCAACGGCGTTCCTTAGGTTTGTCTGGACTGGAATGCTTTAATTGCCGCACTGTTCTACCCAACTCAAAACACCTATCTGGGTTCTGCAATCATGATCAGATCACCAGATATCGATGCTGCTGAAATTATTTATATATGTACATTTAACTATTCGGATTTGTAATAGTCCGCCAATTGAATCTAACTTCTGTTTACTGGTTAGGATTGCTGCACAAAATCCTAGGAAGAGTACATCCAGTCCTCACCCCCTTAATGGGGCCAATATCCAGAGAGACGAGGCTGTGGCTTCCACTAATATAGAGCGGCAAGAGGTACTGCGGCATATTCTTTACAATTCTTCTGTTTTTCCGGGTACAGAGTAATTCTATAATGGATGGATTATTCTTCTTTTCTGAAAATAACCTGGGGCTTAGCTGCCAGCAAGACATTACCTCACTTATATGGATTTCTGTTTTTTTGAGCTGAAATATGTGGATATGGATTACTATCATTATCTAAATATGTGGATATGGATTACTATCATTTAAATAATTTGTAAAATTTCTCAGATACTGGTGTATACTTGGTATTGGTATCTATTTATTTGACCAAATCGTAAGGACCCCGTTTTCATTGATAAACTCCACATGTAATTGAAACAAAGTTAATGACTTTATGTTACCATCGACATTGTTCTGAAATATCATCATGCATATGACAATATTTGTTTGTTGTTTTTATTTTTGAGGTTTTTTATTTTGTGTCTTTCTCATAGAAATATCAAGATGGAGATGGCATATCCAACTTTCAACTGGAAGATTTGGTAGATATGATACAGAGCACTGAGAAGAGTAAGGATTCCTGCCTTTTGAATATTTTTACTGTTTTATATGATGTATAGAGTTGTAAGCATGTGCATTATAAACACTGATTCATATTTGATTTGGTTAGATATATTACTTCTGAATCAAGCTCGTCTTCAGGCATTGGAACGTGCTGAAAATTTTTTTAAAGAAAAGGAAGACTTGCAGAGGAAGATAAACATTTTAGAGACAAGATTGTCAGAAATGGGCGCACAACACGAGCTTTCAACTGAAGGGAAGTTCAATGCAGACATTCATGACCCTCCACAACTGTTGGAGTTTGATGTTCTAAAGGAAGAGAATATGCTTCTGAAAGATGACATAAAATTTCTTAAAACAGTGCTTATTGAGGTTTCTGAGACTGATGAGAATCTATTCAAATTAGAGAAAGAGCGCGCTCTTCTAGATGCTTCCCTTAGGGAGCTGGAATCTAGGTTTATAGCTGCTCAAGCAGACATGTTAAAACTTGGTCCTAGGGAGTATGGTACCTGGTGGGAGAAAGTAGAAAATTTGCAAGATTTGCTGGAGATCACAGCAAACCAAGTAGAGCATGCTGCTATGGTATTGAACCACTACCAAGATCTAAAGGATAAGGTTGACAAATTAGAGGCATCACTGCAAGCAGCAAATGTATCAAAGTTCTCTTGTTATTTTGTTGATCTTTTGCAGAAAAAGGTAACATCCATAGAAGAGCGCTTCCAAACATGTATCCATGAAATGCATTCTCAAATTGAACTGTATGAAAACTCAGCAATAGAATTTCATGATACTCTTAGCAAACTAATAGAAGAAGGTGAGAAAAAATCAATGGAGTATATCACAGGTGACATGCCTTCAGAATTATGGAGTAGAATCTCTCTTTTAATTGATGGATGGTTACTTGAGAAGAAAATATCCTACAATGACGCAAATACGTTACGAGAAATGGCTTTGAAAAGGGATAGTCACCTTCGGGAAGCATACCTATCATGCAGAGGTATGGAAGACAGGGAGATTATAGACAAATTTGTAAAGATGACATTACCTGGAACTAGGTACACTTTCTTGTTTGCTAGCAAGAGAAAAATCTGTTTATAACAATGAGTTGTGCTTTATAAAATTGTTGGTCCAAGTTCTTTAGGTTTATAATATATTCTAATATTCTATCTATTAATGCAGTTCAGGTTTGCACATTGTCCACATAGCAGCAGAGATGGCTCCTGTTGCAAAGGTGATCATTGGTATTGAAATCCAGCCATTCATCAAGTGCATTTGATTGCATAGTTGCATCTTTTGATAAGTTACTACCTGGTATGACTGTAAATATTAAGAGACGCTAAGAAATAATATCACTATTCACTGATTTAAAGTACACTGTGTATATTTTTGATAAAACGTTAATTTTTCTAGTGTTACTTAAACTGGAGCATAGCACATTAGCACCTGTGTTCCATCATACTCCCTCCATATCATGGAAAGTTGACTCTGGAGAGGAGGCAGGTGAAGAGTGCATGAAAACTTGATGTTTAAGGATTCTAAGTGTTTTGGGTCATTTTTGCCCCCTCTTTAATGCTACAGCTAGCAAACATGCATGCACTGACGTTTATTGCTCCTTCACTTGTTCCCAATTTCTCTTGATATGGAGGGAGTATATGTCTTGAATTCTTGTGGCCAATACCTAACTAAAAGTCCTCCATCAATGCTAAATGATGCTCTCTGTCCAAATAGAGATTGTATTATTCTTCCATCAATGTTGGATTATGCTTGTCTCAAAAAAAAAATACTGAATGATGTTACCGGTCTAAATGGACTTCATACTTTTCATCCTAAATATGGGACTAGACCATTAGGACCTATTTGGAAAGTAGATTAGTATAAAGAATGTTAGTCATCTTCCATCTTGCTCATATGCTTGATTCTTTAGGTTGGTGGTCTGGCAGATGTTATATCTGGTCTTGGCAAAGCACTTCGAAAAAAGGGACATCTAGTAGAGATTATTCTTCCCAAATATGACTGCATGGAGCATGACCAAGTTAACAATCTTAAGGTATGTAGTTTGTTGTGTATCATCGTCGATGTTTGTTATTGCATATTTAGTTTGATTAAACTTGCTATTTTGTGATCTTGCAGGTTTTAGATGTTCTGTTACAGTCCTACTTTGAAGGAAATATGTTCAACAACAAAATATGGACTGGGACCGTTGAAGGTTCTAAGCAACTCTCAAAGTCTTAGTTGGACTATTGTATAACATAAAATCTACAGTGACCTAACTAAAATTACATAGCAGGTCTTCCTGTCTACTTTATTGAGCCACAACATCCAGCAAAATTCTTTTGGAGGGCACAATATTATGGAGAGCATGATGACTTCAAACGTTTTTCATATTTTAGTCGTGCGGCACTGGAATTACTTTACCAATCTGGGAAGAAAATTGACATAATCCACTGCCATGACTGGCAGACTGCATTTGTTGTAAGCATAAAAGAACACATTGCAGTATCGGTTCATTGACTACTGAAAATGGATTTTATTTTTCTGTTGAATGTATTAATTTATTTATTTTTTACTTGAAATTCCAGGCACCTCTTTACTGGGATGTATATGCAAACATGGGCTTCAACTCAGCTAGAATTTGTTTCACCTGTCATAATTTCGAATATCAAGGAACTGCCCCTGCTCATGATTTAGCATGTTGCGGCCTTGATGTTGAGCACCTAGATAGACCAGACAGGATGCGAGACAATTCACATGGCAGAATAAATGTTGTTAAGGTAAACTGTTGCAAAATTGAGCAATAAACTTGGAGTGGAAACTTTACTTTTATTATATTAGCTGTGCTGCTCTGAGTTTATTGTGGACAGGGTGCAATTGTGTATTCCAACATTGTGACAACTGTATCACCAACATATGCACTAGAGGTGCGGTCAGAGGTAACATTTCTTATGACCTAGGTGCTATCTACACTTGATTGATTGCTATTCTCCTGTCATCTTCATAATTCATTGCTATAATCAATATGGATCTTCTACATTGAGACTTATGGGCAAAAAGAAGATCACCAAGAAGCATATTGAATTTCTAAGCATGTCGGTCAAATATTATAATTTAGAGGCAAATTTTTTTTTGGAAGAGGGTAATCCTGGGTTACGGGGTTAAATAACGTTGACCGTATTAACTTAATCCAGCTTAACCCAAGAGTGTTTGGTGGTTTAAACCCTTCCTCCCCTTATCCCCCAACCAAAGATTCTTCGACCTTTTCAAGAAAAAAAGATGTGCCGCTAACAATTTCCATATGTGACCTCAACTGGTCCTACTGTCTCTAGTTACTGTTACTGTGGTGTTCATAATCTCTCATTTCACTTTAAGTTCATTATGGTAGTTTTGATTTCAAGTGGGGGCTCAGCATTTTTTCATTGACATAGCTCTTCTGGTTACCAGGGTGGGCGTGGTCTCCAAGATACACTCAAAGTACATTCCAGGAAATTTCTTGGGATACTTAATGGAATTGACACGGACACATGGAACCCTTTCACAGATAGGTACCTCAAGGTTCAATATAATGCAAATGATCTCCAGGGAAAGGCAGCAAATAAAGCAGCTCTTAGAAAGCAGCTAAAGCTTTCTGCTACGCATGCTTCTCAACCACTGGTACAATTTTCAATCCCCGCAATTACTGTTAAAAATGGATATGTAAAGATTGTTTCTGTTAGTTTGCAAAGGTTGTTTCTGTACTTGAATTTGAGCATTTCCTCTCTTTATTCTTGTCACCTCCATAGGTGGGGTAGGATAGTGATCTATAATTCCTACCTAGTTATATTATTTTCATTTTTCTGAAATTGTGGGGCTTGATCTAGATAGACTGAAATGAGTGATGGGGTGATATATCTCGTTCTCCTTTTGTTTGTTTGGTTAACTCATGTCATCATCTGATCATCATGTTGTCTGTATTCACCTTAAATACCTTTTTAAATGCTTGCCTCCGTTCATTTTGCTTGAAAATTTGACATTCGATCCAAGATTAAGTACATAACTAAAATTTTCTCATGCAGGTTGGATGCATTGCAAGGCTAGTTCCTCAAAAGGGCGTGCATCTCATCAGGCATGCAATATACAAAACAGCTGAGTTGGGAGGACAGTTTGTTCTTCTGGGTTCAAGTCCAGTACCACATATTCAAGTGCGTTTTATTTTGAAGTATACATGTGTCATTTTTTTGTGATCAATCTTGAACGTTAAAAAATGAAAATGAAAAAACATACTTTATTAACTCATAAATAATTTATTCATCATCAAAGGAGCATGAGTTTGTTGTTTGAAATACTGAATTTGCTGTCATAATCTTGATCAGACCTTTTTTCTTTGAAGGCAGGAGCATTGCCAATTCATTAAAGACGAACAGAAACTGTCATTTTCTTGATTTGACTTGAACCTGAAAAATGAAAAGAAAAAAGTACTTCATTATCTCCTGAATAATTTAGTCATCATGGAAGGAGCATGATTTTTGTTGTTTGAAATACTGAATTTGTTTGTTCTATATGTTGAGTGTCTCTTTGTTTGTAGTTGTAACAGTGAACATATTTGTTTTATATGTTTAACAGAGGGAGTTCGAAGGCATTGCAGACCATTTTCAAAACAACAACAATATCTGTTTGCTTCTGAAGTACGATGATGCATTATCTCATTGGATATTTGCGGCATCTGACATGTTCATTGTTCCATCTATGTTTGAGCCATGTGGCCTCACTCAGGTGTGCCTTCGTTGTATCAATATATATTATTGAGTGTGCTAAGTCCAAATATGGAAAACGGGCACTTAGCATGATATATAATTTGTCAATTATTGAAGTACATTATTGGATTGCACAGTGCAAGCTTTTTCTGTGATGATACTTGTGTTCTTTTTCATGTATTTTATGGATGATGGGTGCCTGCCTTCTGATCTAGATATTAATTATGACTTATTTTTTGATCCACAGATGATAGCCATGAGATATGGTTCTGTGCCGATTGTTCGAAAAACTGGTGGATTGAATGATAGGTAAAAAGTTGATTAACTATTCCTTCAAATATTATTGCTCCAGTTATGTAATGCATAGATGGCACGACGAGGTTGCCATCATCTTTGTGAGAGAGTCAACTAACATTCATTTAGGCAGTGCCATCTTGTTTTACTGCATAGTTAGGGTTAGGAGCACGTTCAGTCCTATTTCTTGGACCTTCTCTCTTCTGGCTTGGTGGTTCTTGAGCTTTTTTGCTTCTTTCTTTTGCTGCAGTGATACAGTATTATTGCAGCAAAAATTGATACACAAATCTTTTGCATGTTCTCTGAAAAAAATCCTTGTGTAATGCAACATGGATGTGCTTTGTGATTTCAGTGTTTTTGACTTTGACGATGAGACCATACCTATGGAACTGCGAAATGGTTTTACATTTGTCAAGGCTGATGAGCAGGTGAGTCTTGTTTCTGCGCATATCCTAATAAATAAAATGAAATTTACGTTAAAAAAAGCATGAAATAAAATTTAGGATTTGGTGGGGAAAACTCATTTGGAAGTTGATCTGGACAGGGTCTAGGTAGCGCGATGGAAAGGGCATTCAACTACTACATCAGAAAACCTGAGGTCTGGCAACAGTTAGTGCAGAAAGACATGAGGATAGATTTCAGCTGGGACTCGTCGGCCTCACAGTATGAAGATATCTATCAAAGAGCAGCGGCTCGAGCAAGGGCAGCACAATCATAGGCGGTTTCGTTATGCCTTCATGGGCTCTCTCTGATGCTGCGCTTGATCTAAAATTGTGCATGCTGAAGAAATGCATTACGGTAAGGATCACTACTGTGGTGTACAAATGGTGTCACTTGTGCAGCTCATAATGGAATCAAGGGATTCAAAAGCGAATCATATCATACCGGACGTCTGGATGCTAGTTCCATTCAGGAGCTGCGGTAAATGCACCGGCGCTTGGCCCACCATGTTCAGTTGTTCAATGTCAAACGTCCAATGAGCGAATACCCTGTTATTTACAATGGAATATCAAGGTTTCCACCCTTCAAGAAAGAAGAAGAATGGAATAGCATACCAAGACTGCTGTACAGTTTTTGGTCTTTTGCTCTTCTTTTCTCTAAGGTAACAATTGTAAACCAAGAAGATTGTGGTACCTGTAACGTGCTAACGTGCTTGGCATAGTCCAGTGTAAATTGTAAACGGTAGCTCATACGTGTGTGAAGTCGTATTTTATCTGCAGAACTTACTCCATAGATCCCTTTTAGGGCTAGTTTGGAAGCTACTTTTCCTGGGGTTGAAAGCTCACGGCGTGGGCAGGCTAACCTGGGTTAGCCACGCCTAGACCTGTTTGGAGGGAGAAGATTTCAGTATTTTTCATTCTTTAGAATCGATGTTTGGTAATGACACAAACAACTTTTGCTGTGTTTTTTTTTTCATCATTTTAGGCGAACTTTTGTTCATCTCGTACCTCTAAGGCTTTGTTTTTTCTGGTTTAAACTAAAATTAAATTAAAGCTGTAATTAAATTAAATTGTTAGCTTGTTATTTTTGTTGTCAAACGGTGCAGTGCTTTGACAACTTGTCCTCCGTAAAATTGAGTTGAGTTTTACTGCATCAAAATGTGTTATTTTTATATATCTTATATGTTGTAATAATTTGTAATGATTTTTTCAAAACTTTAAGTGTTTATATTAAAGATCTTAAAACTATTTTTAATTATTTTTTTAGTCTCTTTATACCAATTTTCGAGGACTATCGACTTTTGCTACCATAAAACTCAATTTTACTGAACAACTAAAAAATAAAGCCTAAGGTATGTATGGGTTAGCAAGGAGCAGAGGTGGTCAACGGGCCGGCCTGGTTCGGCCCGGTTCGAGCCCGTTTGGTTTGTTTACTGTGCGAACCGGGTCAACCAGGACACTGGGCCTGGGTCTCGGCCTAGGTTCGGCAACCAAATCGGGCCGGGCCGGTTTTATATGGGTTGGTTTATTTTAATTAAAAATCTAAATAAATTAAGAAAAAACCACTATATTTTACAAATATACATTATAAATTGCGTAAATACACTATATATAATTAGAAATATATATAAATGAATATATTTAATTAAATAAATTGCTACAGTGACGAACCGAACCGGGTCAAAACCAAACCGGGCCGGCCCGTCACTATACGAACCGAACCGGGCTGGTCCGATGGGCCGAGGCCTCGGCCCAGGTTCGGTTCGATTAACCGAACTAGGATGGCCCGGTTTGGCCTTATTGGCCCGGCCCGTATGACCACCTCTAGCAAGGAGGGAGAGTGAGAGAGAGCGCGAGGAGGTTCTGACGCCGATTCACACCGCTGATAGAAGACCACTTTGACGTGTGCCTTTCACGCGCCGCACCGCTCTCCACCGCTCCAGGCCAACACACCGTCACCCCCTCCACCCCGACAGCTCGAGAAGCATCCTGCGACCGAACCATCAACCATGGCGCTCCTCCCACGCACGGCGCGGCCAGCGCTCCTCTCCGCCTCGCGCGCCTACTCCTCCTCCGCCGCCGCTGCGGCTGGCCCGGCAACGCCCGCGCCGTACGGCGGGGCGCCGGCGCCGGCGCCGATGTCGAAGGCGGCGGAGTTCGTGGTCTCGAAGGTGGACGACCTGATGAACTGGGCGCGGCGGGGCTCGATCTGGCCCATGACGTTCGGGCTGGCGTGCTGCGCCGTGGAGATGATGCACACCGGCGCCTCCCGCTACGACTTCGACCGCTTCGGCGTCATCTTCCGCCCCTCGCCGCGCCAGTCCGACTGCATGATCGTCGCCGGCACGCTCACCAACAAGATGGCGCCCGCCCTCCGCAAGTCGGTACCCCGCACCTTCACCCCAGACCTTGTTTTCACATCTACGCCATCAAATTTGTTGATTGTTCATCTATCTCCGTTTACCAGTCCACCGCCGCAATTCCCATTCTAAAGCGTTCTTTGGTAATGGAAACCCATCCTTTTAGTGCTAGCTCTTGGCTGTTCATACCGACGCTGGACTGCTGGAGCCTGCAGTGTTCAATGGTGGGCGGTCCTCAGGATGGGACGGCAAAATTGAGTCCAGTTCTGAAATAAAAATGTCGTCTTCTTTTGGCTGATGTGAACGCTGTCTGTTTTTTGGTTGTGAAATGAATTCCAAGGAGAAATAGGCAGTGGACATGTCTATTGTTTCCAGAATAGCATAGCCCTGTCCAACCACAATTTCTCGAAGTATATTGATTAAGGCCCTCTTTTGGTTCGCTTTTCTGGTTCATAAAATTTATCATTTTTGTATACATTCACCGTAACAATTTATAATAATTTTTGAGCTTTTGTAATTTTAAAGATCTTTAAAAAAATTTAAATAATTTTTTTACGCTTTTCAAATCTCTTTTTTAAAATGATCTCAACTTTTCCAACTACAACCAAAACCTAACCATAACCGGAATCAAAGGGGGTCTAAAGGACTGATCAATTTAAATACTTCTGAATTCTGACTGATTTCTTCCTGCTAAAATGTGGAGACCCTCTCTTCGGAGATTCTCCTACCAGCTTGTAGGTTCCAATGCAGTTGTCATCTTCAGCTTCATTTCTTCTCTGCAGGGTCTATGACCAGATGCCAGAGCCTCGATGGGTTATCTCAATGGGCAGCTGCGCAAATGGTGGCGGATACTACCACTATTCCTACTCCGTTGTGCGTGGATGCGACCGGATTGTTCCCGTCGACATCTACGTCCCTGGATGCCCTCCAACCGCTGAAGCTCTGCTCTACGGTGTTCTTCAGCTGCAGAAGAAGATCAACAGGCGCAAGGATTTCCTTCACTGGTGGAGCGAGTGAATCAGCACCTCTCTGGATTCCTGTCTTCTATGTAACACTATAATCTGTGCAGTGTGCTGTTTTTATATGTGATGTGATGAGCAATGAGTGCTCCCTGGTCATCAAACATGGAGTAGAACTGTGGCATGGTGGCAGCTGGTGCACTGAGCGCCTGCCTGCTTCTCGGTTCGTGAACATGCTACCCGTGGACATGGTTGAACTATTTACTTTGTATATATATAGTATAGTATAGTTTGTACTGTGCTGTGCTGTAATGTGCTTGCGAGTTGTGATGGAAAGAACAAACAAATAAATCTTTGTATGCGAATTGCAAAGATGTGTAAAGCACTTGTATCGCCTTGTGTACAACAAATTGGAGCCTCGGAGGCAAGCGGTGGTTTTGGGCGCTGTAATTCTGATTCGTGGGCTCTTTCGATCCTGAGTGGTGCCTGATAAAATCACCCGAATGCTGCTCAATCCTCAGAACTGTCACCCTTCAAACTTGAAGCTTGGGGTGTCAGGGAAGCAGAGTACAAGGCGGGAAGTCTGAGAGTGTTTGGGCTGCGTCCCGTCGTTGGTCATGGGCCTTGTATCTGTTCGGCCCAAGTGCCGTGTAAGGGTATATAAACCCTGCTACTGTTCCTATTCCGGCACGCTATGAGAAAACCCCAATTCGCTCTCCTCTGCTTCGCTCTCCTCTGCTTCTTCCTCCTCTGCTCTTCTCTGGATCCAAGCTTCGATTCTCTCCCGATCTGGTCAGTGTTCCTCTTGATTTCTTTGTGTTCGCCACAATTGGTATCACAGCATCGATCCGGGCACTGTAAGATCTCGAAATTCCCTCGATCAAAGCTGTGAAACCGTTCCGAGAGGCAGGCTGGTCTCGCTCTAGGGTTGAGACCGTAAGATAATCCCTATACTCGAGGTTAGCATTGATTTGGGGAGAGATCGCGCGGTGTCGCGTTCGACGCAAAGGTGGCGAAGAGAGGAGTCACCCTCACCACTCGGATGGCGGCAGCAGAGGCAAATATCATCTCTATGGAGGAGAAGATGCAGTCGATCCTGAGTTCGGTGACGGCCACCGAAGGAAGGTTGAAGGCACAGGATGAGTGGATAAGTGCAATTGATCAAATGTTACAAGGAATATGCAATTCTCTGAAGAATCTGAGTACTCGAGTGACGTTTTTGGAGGAGACGCCATCACCCACACCAAGTGCTAGATCACAAATCAGAGAAGGGATTCGTGTTCCTGCTGAGCATCCACAAATGGAGAAGGGTCGCACGCAAGTAGATGGCATCCAGGGCAACAGTTTCTATCCGAATGGTAACATGCACAACCCAGATTTTAGGATGCCAAGGACTGATTTCCCAAAATTTGACGGAGAACAGCCACGGATTTGGAAAGTGAAGTGTGAAAAGTATTTTTCTATGTTCCAAATTCCAGTCCATATGTGGGCGAGTTTTGCAACCCTCCATTTTCAGGGTCGAGCAGCATTGTGGCTGCAAACTTATGAGATGCAACATGAAGGAATTGCATGGCCCGAGCTTTGTGTGGCAGTGGACAGCAAGTTTGGGCAAGACACTTATAGCAATTCTATGAAGGCTTTGCTGGCTATCAAGCAGATGGCAGGGGTCCAAGAATACTATGAAGCATTCTAGGATCTCACTTTCAAAGTCATGGCTCATAATTCTTGTGTGGATGAGGTATTTTTGGTGCACAAATTTTTGGATGGTCTGAAACCTGAGCTACGTTCAGCCTTAGTGTTACATAAGCCTAAAACTGTGGATTATGCTTTGTCATTAGCGTTGTTGCAAGAAGAAGAATTGGCTAATACTTCAAAAAGGGCATTTCCACGAATAGAGCATAAAGAAAACTCTAAGTTCAGTGGCAAAACACTTCCTCCAGTACATATTGGTAAAGGTATTATGGGCAATGGACCTCAGGACACCAAAGTGGAAGGGAAGCAACGATCATGGGATAAATTTGATTCTTTAAGGGCACAACGAAAGGCACAAGGGCTGTGTATGAGATGTGGGGAAAAATGGAACCCTGGTCATAAATGTCCTACAGCAATTCCTATTCATGTGGTAGAAGAGCTCTTAGCAGTTTTTCCCGAGGAAGAGGAAGAAAGTGATAATACTAATTCAACTCCTCTCATGCCTACAAGTGATCAGCCCCAGTTAGATTTATCTCAGTTTGCTGTGGATGGAGTCCAAGGTCCTAGAAGCTCATTGGCTTACTGCCCCACTGATCAGTTTCTATTTTGTTGGATTCAGGAAGTACCGGCAATTTCATCAACTCATCTCTAGTGTCGGAGTTACACTTAGCCACAGAAAATATACCCCCTGTTCAAGTGGTTATTGCAAATGGTAGCAAACTTTGCAGTAATAAGAGAGTGCATCAGTTACAGTACCTCATACAGGGCACTACATTTCAGAGCAACTTTCGAGTTTTACCTTTAGGGTGCTATGATATTATCCTTGGGATGGAATGGCTGGAACAGTATAGCCCAATGTGGATTGATTGGAGGACAAAGTCTATCAGCTATCAGACTGAGCATGATTCATTTAAGCTACAAGGCATTGCTGACACTACTTCCACATGTCATCACATGACAGTTCAACAATTGGTTAAATGGGGAAAAAGAGGAGATATAGAACATGTGGTATATTTGTATGTGGGAGAAGAACAAGCAGTTGAGAAGCCTCTGCCGAATCAAATTCAAGCGCTGTTAGAGGGGTATTCTGATATCTTTCAGCCACCTACAGGATTACCTCCATCCAGATCTTGTGATCATCATATTCCACTGATTTCGTCAGCTCAACCAGTGAATATAAGACCATATAAACATGGGCCATCTCAGAAGGATGAAATTGAAAAACAACTTCAGGAGATGTTGACAAATGGTATTGTTCAAGCTAGCACTAGTCCCTTTGCTTCCCCAGTTATTCTAGTCAAAAAGAAGGATGGAACTTGGAGATTTTGTGTGGATTACAGACAGTTGAATGCCATTACTGTCAAAAATAAATACCCTCTCCCTGTTATTGATGAACTATTGGATGAATTACATGGGGCACAATGGTTCACCAAGCTGGATCTACACTCAGGTTATCACCAGATTAGGGTGGCTACTGGAGAAGAGCACAAAACAGCTTTTAGGACACATCATGGGTTATGGGAGTTTAAAGTGATGCCTTTTGGTCTCACTAATGCACCAGCCACCTTTCAAAGTTTGATGAATACGATTTTTGCTCACTTAATTAGGAAGTGTATTTTGGTATTCATGGATGATATTCTAGTGTACAGCACTAATTTGACTGATCATGTCCAGCACTTGACACAAGTGTTTCAGATCCTTAAAGACAATCAACTGTTGTTGAAGAAATCTAAATGCTCTTTTGCTCAGCCCCAATTGGAGTACTTAGGACACATTATAAGTGCTCAAGGAGTGGCCACTGATCCTAAGAAAGTCCATGCTATTCAGGAATGGCCCACACCTCAATCAGTGAAAGCTCTTAGAGGTTTTCTTGGCCTTAGTGGATATTACAGGAAATTCATTAAACATTATGGCATTATTAGCAAATGTCTCACTGAACTACTGAAAAAACATGCTCCATACATGTGGACTTCAGTTCATCAAAACGCTTTCGATACACTCAAGGCAGCACTGAGTTCAGCTCCAGTTTTGGCTATGCCAGATTTTCAGCAACCTTTTGTCATCGAGACTGATGCAAGTGACATTGGCATAGGGGCTGTCCTCATGCAAAATAAGCACCCTCTGGCTTATCTCAGTAAAGCATTGGGCATCAAAACAAGACAGCTGGCTACTTATGAAAAAGAGTGTTTAGCTATTCTCATGGCTGTTGAGAAATGGAGACCTTATTTACAACAAAACGCTTTCACTATCTATACTGACCACAAAAGCTTAGTTCATTTGGGGGAACAGAGGTTGACCACTGGTATTCAACACAAAGCTTTTGTCAAATTATTAGGTCTCCAATACCAGATCGTCTATAAGAAAGGAAGTACCAATTCAGTGGCCGATGCTTTATCCAGGACAACTTATTCAGGTGCAGAGGTGATGGCTATATCAACCTGTCAACCCAAATGGATGGAAGTAGTGATTGAGGGTTATGATCATGATGCCCATTGTAAGAAACTTCTCACTGAATTAGCTATTACTGGCAGTAATTCTCATGGTTTTTCTTTACAAGATGGGATTCTCAGATTTAAAGGCAGAGTCTGGTTGGGCTCCAATATTGAAGCCCACAATGCCATCCTTACGGCACTTCATGCTAGTGGGTTAGGTGGACATAGTGGCATCACTGCCACCTATAACAAGGTTAAAGCCCTATTTGCATGGCCTCACATGAAGCAGGACATTATCAAATTCATCTCCCAGTGCACAGTGCGTAGTCAAGCTAAATCCACACACATTGGACAATCTGGTCTGCTTCAGCCATTGCCAATACCTACAGCAGCTTGGCACACAATCAGTATGGACTTCATTGAAGGATTACCTAAATCTGGCCAATATGACACTATCTTAGTAGTGGTGGATAAGTTGACAAAATATGGACATTTCATTGCTGTGAGCCATCCATTTACAGCAGCATCGATAGCTCACCACTTTATGATCCATATTTATAAATTGCATGGTATGCCCCACATAATCATCTCTGATAGGGACAAGGTGTTTACTAGTCAGTTTTGGCAGGAATTGTTCAGATTGGCAGATACCACTCTCAATTTGAGTTCTAGTTATCACCCTCAAACGGATGGTCAAACAGAGCGCCTTAATCAGTGTCTTGAGACCTATCTGCGTTGCCTTTGTCAATCCAGTCCTACCAAATGGTCGAAGTGGTTGCCCCAAGCAGAATTCTGGTATAACTCCTCCTTTCATTCGGCTCTTGGGAAATCTCCTTTTGAAGTTTTGTATGGACATACTCCAAGGCATTTCGGTATGTCTAATACTAATGTTCAGCCCATCACCGAATTGCAAACGTGGCTCCAAGAGAGAACCCAAATGCAGGAAGTGATCAAACATAATTTAGCTCGAGCACAGCATCGCATGAAACATCAGGCTGATAAACATAGAGTGGAACGATCTTTTGAAGTGGGGGATTGGGTTTACTTGAAACTTCAGCCATATGCTCAACAATCTGTTATAAGGAGATCATCACAGAAACTATGTTTCAAATATTTCGGTCCTTACAAAGTATTACAGAGAATTGGTTCTGTTGCTTATAAGTTGCAACTACCAGCAAATGCATCGATCCATCCTGTGATACATGTATCTCAACTCAAGAAAGCTCTGCCACCTACGGTAACTGTTAGCCCTGATGACACTTTACATTTCCTGATCGATGAGATGTCTTTGTACCCTGTTTCCATTCAGAGTATCAAGTTAATTCAGAGAGGTTCTAAAATACAACAACAAGCTCTGGTGCACTGGTCGAGGACTCCTCCATCCTGGAATTCATGGGAGAATTGGCATCAACTTCGCCAACAATTTCCAGAGGCATCGCTTGAGGACAAGCGCCCTTTTAAGGGGAGGGGAATGTCAGGGAAGCAGAGTACAAGGCGGGAAGTCTGAGAGTGTTTGGGCTGCGTCCCGTCGTTGGTCATGGGCCTTGTATCTGTTCGGCCCAAGTGCCGTGTAAGGGTATATAAACCCTGCTACTGTTCCTATTCCGGCACGCTATGAGAAAACCCCAATTCGCTCTCCTCTGCTTCGCTCTCCTCTGCTTCTTCCTCCTCTGCTCTTCTCTGGATCCAAGCTTCGATTCTCTCCCGATCTGGTCAGTGTTCCTCTTGATTTCTTTGTGTTCGCCACATGGGGGTGCGCATATCGTCCGAAACAAATAAATTCACACTTCAAATTTAAGGTATGTAAAGTTCTGTAGGTGTGCATATCATATATCCATCGTATCATTGGCAATAAATTTAAGGCCTAGATTGTTTCAGGCGGAAGTTGCTGGAAATTTTATCTGAAAAAAAGTTATGAATCTCTCTAAAGACGTATTAAAAGGTTTTAAAATTTTAATTTTTTTTTACAAAACTCTACGAATAACTATTTAAAATCACATAACAATGACTACAAACTATTACAGATGACTTGTAAAAAAATAATTTTTATTTAATTTAATCTGAAAAAAAGGCTAAACTAAGTCACAGATAATCGACAGTAAAGTAAGGAAGAAAAAATATAGGAAAATCATAATCTAAACTAACCATATCTTCATCATCCCTCCGCCTGGTTTTGCCATAGCTAATAAATAAAAATTATATAAAAAAAACACATGTGCTTCTCGAACCGACCTTCTTCTGCCCTAATTTTAATCATCGACCGCTCGGGCTCTCGCACCGACCTCCTCCGCTCCTCCTCGCCTCTCCGCAGCAGTTTCAGATCCTCCTCCTCCACCACCTCGCCGGCGGCATGACCGACGCCGCCCCCACCTCGCTGCCGCCGCGTCCCCCGCAGCAGCCGCAGCCTAACCGCCTCGCGGGGTACTTCTTCGTCCACTACAACGACGCCGCGGCTCCCGGCCGCGACGCCACCCGTCCGGGTATCGGACTGCCCCCCGCGGTCCCCGATCTCCCGGATCTCTCCGCTGCCGCGGCCGCCTCTTCCGTCGGCCGCGGCCGCGGGGGGGCAGCCGGCGGGGGCGACGGTGATGATGACGCCGGCGAGGGATACGATGAGCAGGCCCGGCAGGGGCAGGAGCAGGAGCATGTCACAGCGCAGGGCCCCCATAGCCGTGCACCTGGTGGCACAGAGACTCCATCGGTGCAGACTCGGGTCACTGATCTGACGGCCGTCGGCGAGGGTCGTGGTGTTGTGCTCCCACTGGAATTGGATGGGTTGTCAGGTTCCATGTCTGGGCTTACTGTAGTTTATCCAAGGTGGCACTCGTCAGATCTGAAACGCATGAGAACCACTAGCGATGCTAAGACTTCTGACATTAAAAAGGCACGGCTGCTGTTGAATTCTGTGACGCAGACGAATCCGAAGCATCTAAAAGGCTGGATTGCTGCTGCTAGGCTTGAAGAGATTGCTGACAATCCCCAGGCTGCTCGGCAACTCATTCAGCGGGGATGCGAGGAGTGCCCCGAGGATGAGGATGCTTGGATTGAGGCGTGCCGTTTGGCTGCTGGCCGAGATGAGGCAAAGGCAGTGGCTGCCAGGGGTGTGAAAGCATGCCCCAATTCTGTGAAGCTGTGGATGCAGGCCGCAAAACTAGAGACTAGTGTTTTGGATAAGAGCGAGGTTCTGAGCAAGGGGTTGGAGCACATCCCTGATTCGGTTAGGCTGTGGAATTCTGTTGTGGAACTGGCAAACGAGGAGGATGCAAGGCTGTTGCTTCGCAGGGCCGTGGATTGCTGCCCGCTCCATGTTGCGCTGTGGCTTGCACTAGCTAAGCTCGAGACATATGACCAAGCAAAGAAGGTGCTTGACAGGGCGAGGTTGAAGCTCCCTAAGGAGCCTGCCATTTGGATTGCTGCTGCAAAGCTGGAGGAGGCTAATGGGAACACTGAATCAGTCGGCGAGGTGATTGAGAGAGGTTTAAGGTATTTGCAGGGTGAAGGGGTGGATATTGACAGGGACGTGTGGCTAAAGGAAGCAGAAGCTGCAGAGTGTGCTGGGTGTGTGCTGACTTGCCAGGCTATTGTGAAGAACACCATCGGTGTTGGGGTTGATGACGAGGACCGGAAACACAGATGGGTTGCTGATGCTGAAAAATGCAAAAGGCGTGGTTTAATAGAGATGGCCCGTGCCATCTATACACATGCACTCACTGTATTCCTTACCAAGAAGAGTATATGGCTCAAAGCGGCGCAGCTTGAGAAGAGCCATGGGACAAAAGAATCTCTTGATGAAGTCCTGAGGAAAGCTTGTTTATACAAGCCAAAATCTGAAGTGTTATGGCTTATGGGTGCAAAGGAGAAATGGCTTGCCGGAGATGTACCTGCGGCCCGGGCCATTCTGCAGGAAGCTTATGCTTCCCTCCCCAATTCTGAGGCGATCTTGCTGTCTTCCTTCAAGTTAGAGTTTGAAAACAATGAGCTAGGGAGAGCAAGATTGCTTTTGGCTAAGGCCAGGGAAAGAGGAGGCACCGAGTGGGTTTGGATGATATCAGCCATTGTTGAGAGGGAATTAGGCGATGCGGACGAGGAAAGGAGGCTGTTGGAGGAAGGTCTGAAGTCATTCCCATCATCCTTCAAATTGTGGTTAATGTTTGGACAGATGGAGGACCGGCTTGGCCATGTAGCGAAGGCACAGGAGGTTTACGATAATAGTCTCAGAGACTGCCCTGGTTATATCCCTCTTTGGCTCTCTCTAGCTAGTCTAAAGGAGAGGATAAACGGTTTGGGTAAGTCGCACGATGTACTCACTATGGCAAGAAAAAATAATCCAGCTACACCCGAACTATGGCTTGCTGCAATTCGAGCTGAATTGAGGCATGGAAACAAGAAGGAAGCTGACACTCTGCTAGCTGAAGCGCTACAAGAGTGTCCAACAAGCGGTATTCTATGGGCTGAAGCTATTGAGATGGTGCCATACCCCCAATGTAAATCAAAGAGCTCAGAAGCTTTTATGCAATGCGGCCATGATCCACATGTCATTGTCGCTGTAGCTAAACTTTTTTGGCATAAGGGAAAAGTCGATAAAGCCAGGAGTTGGTTGAACAGCGCTGTTACTCTTGCTCCTGATATTGGTGTTTTTTGGGCATTGTATTATGAATTCGAACTTCAGCATGGAAACACAGATACACAAAAGGACGTCCTAAAGAGATATGTTGCAGCAGAACCAAAACATGATGAGAGATGGCAGACAATAGTCCAGACTGTGGAGAACTCACGTCAGCCAATTGAGGTCCTTCTGAAAAAAGCTGTGGTGGCTTTTGGTAGAGAAGAAAATCCCAATGCTGCAGGCCCCTAGTTCATATTGTTCTCACAAGGGTATTTATGTGTTCTCATACTGTTCGAAGAAATTTGCCACAATGTCTTTATATTGTTGATGTCTAGTGTTGAACATTTTGTCGTCGTGTTTCATTTTGTTTTTCAACTAGAAGTTCCACCTTGGCGAAATATTTTGAGCTTTTTTAAGATTTTGATTGCAGGTAATTTGTGTGAGACAAACATAATTAATTTAGCTTTGTAACTTTTGTTGTTACAATGTTGCAAAGTAGTTTGGAAACTCTTTTTTAACCTGTTTATCGATGATGTATTGTTCACAGCCAGCATGATACAGAGGTCCATAATTTGTGTGTTATAATTGCTCTGTGTTGTTTGTTTCACTTGCAGAAGGCTGATGTTATTTTACTCCCTGGGCTGAAGTGTTTGGGGGGATTAACCTGTGGCCTTTTTCTGTCTGTGGCTGAGTGGTTCTGTGTTAACATATTGTTCACTAGAATGGTAGGTTATTAAGTGTTAAATTGAGCTGTGCGATTAATCATGATACATGGACCTATGTTTTCTTCATGAAGCAAAACTTCTTTGTAAATACACCTTGAGAGCATTGGAAAGCCGATAAATTGTCTAAATGGATGTATACACCACCTTTGTGAGCATGAATTTGATCCAGTTATGTTTTTTGTCGTAAGACTGTTGTTGTTCCTCTACCGGTAGGTTTGGTCTTTGAATTATTTGGATTCTTTGGTATTTTTCTCTTTTGTCACTGTAGCAACACACGGGCATCCGATTAGTACTACATTATATTAATCATGTCATATAGCCATTACAATCCTGTCAATCCATCATTCAGCACAGCAGTATTTGGCCTAGACAAGGTAGTCATTGTTCTACTGTTTACCGTTTGTTTTAAAGAGAACGTGATTCTCTTAAACACTTAAAGGAGGCACTACAATAGAATCTAAAACCTGGTTGTCTGGTTGGTACCATGCAGAAGGCACTTGGGCCATGATTGGACTGTAGCAACTAGCGATCAGCTCATTGTTAGTAGTTGGGTAATGTAATGTTAACAGCCAATGCCAAGTCTCTCTACCTAGCTATATCCTATAGGATGGAGCTTCTTGTGAAGAAATAAAAGCATGAGTTGCAATTTAGCATTTTCATCAAAATGCATAGGATTAAATATAGCAGTTTAGCAAGAAGAATATAACTTTATTGTGGCCACTAGTGGTGCTCAACTCATAAGGCACTTTATCCACACAGAAAAAGAAGAGAAGGCCTTTGTCTTAATACTTATGCTAGCTAGGTGAACAAGGGAATATATATGACATTGGCAATTTGGCATTCAACCAGATCAAGAACATGGCTAAGAAGGACCAATTTTTTTTATTGCAATGGTACAATATTGCAGCGGCAAATGTGGTTGGTGTTATCCTCCATGCAGGGAACCACCTTGTATGTGATTTTGCATGGTTCATAGATTCATTGGAAGTGAAGCATTTTCCGCTGCGCAAGTACTTCGGGGAAAAATAAGCTAACATACTTGATTCTGGTCAAAAGAGTGGAGGGCATAACTGGGGCAATCATGGTTGTGTGCATGCTCATGGCATGTACTATAGCAATCTGGTGGTTTCGCTGCTGCTTGGTGAAACTTCCAAAGTCATTTGACAAACTAACTGGCTTCAGTGCTTTCTGGTCTCATCATGTGTTCATCATTGTGTACATATCACTTGTTATTTATGGAGAGTGGCTATACCTTATCCACAATTGGTACAAAAAAGCGGAGAGATAATTATCTCTTTTTTTTCCTTTGCTCCCTATACCTGAACAATTCAATAAACATCTAATCTGTATTTCTTTCATACAGATATGAATGTATCTTGCAGTCCCAGTTGGTCTGTATGTAGGAGAGAGGACTCTGAGATTTTCAGGTCTGGCAGTTATTCTGTCCAGTTATTGAGGGTCAATGTACATGCATTTTAAAATTTGAGTACTGCTTTTGTGTTTGATAGTTTGATCCCCATCCTGTGACACACTATTTCTTTGCAGGTGGCCATATATCCTGGTAATGTTCTCACATTACAAATGTCTAAGCCCCTAACATTTGGTTACAAGGGCGGACAGTATATGTTCAATGTCCATCTGCTTGACCCTTTAAGTGGTACATGGCTAAATTAAGATATCTAACATCGTGTTTATCTGCACTTATAATATATAGACCAAAAATAATTCACTCAAAAATTAAATACTTCTTTACCCCTTTCAGGCATCCATTTTCAATAACTTCGGCACCTGGGAATGACTATCTAAGCATTCATGTTTGACAACTTGGGTGAGTGGATACGAGAGCTCAAGCATGTATTCTCGCCTTCTCGGCAACTTGTGAGCCACCTGTGGGTGGGAAAAGCGTATGAAACAACCAAGAAAGTGTATGCTTATTCTTGTTATTTAGCAGTAATATTATGTTTGTACACTTGGGCCTTGATAATATTGTTTTGAAAATGCAGCTTAACAGAACGTTTGATGGATGGATTGTATGATTTTCTTGTGCAATACTGTAGCAAATACAGTGTTCTTTTACTTGTTGGATTAGGAATACATTTTTTATGAGCATATTGAAAGATATTATGGCTAAAAACATCCTCAGAATGGAGGAAGAGGAAGTAAGTGGTCTTTATCAAATTTTCAGTTGGCTTTTTCCTGATACGCTTAACTACAATAGGAACTATGGTTGATTGTATTTTAATTTTGTTAGCCATCCATTGCCAATATTGTTTGTTTAAACTATGACAGATGGATCACATCAAAACCAAGGTGGTTTTGAGAACAACAAATGCTCATCTTTTCTGGGTGACACGCGAGCAAGGCTCTTTTGATTGGTTTAAAGGAGTCATGAATGAATTTGCTGAACTAGATCAACAGGCAACTAATATCAGCTCATCGTCGTCGTCTCTCGTCTCTTTTTTTTTTTCAAGCCACACAATGTTTCCTTGCTATTTAGTTCTTACAACTGCCCTTCTTTAATGTTAGAACATCATAGAGATGCACAAGGGCACAACTACCTCACAAGTGTTCATGAGGAAGGGAATAGGGGATGCTCAGTCAGCACTTACCAGTTATCACAATGCTGAAAACTTTCAACCATGCCAAGAATGGTGGTGTTGTATGGTCTGGAACTAAGCCATGACCCACCAATTAGCTTCATGCTTCTGTCTTGATATTTGCAATGTTAATGTTTTGAATTTGCTGTCATTAGGGTGAGCATGTGGAAAATAAACACCTTCCCATGTTCATGCAGCTAGTAATTTTATCGATGACTGATATACTGGCTTTGCAGGTCTGGACACATTTTGCAAGGCCAAAGTTTAAGATGGTCCTATCTAAGATAGCCTTTAAACATCCTTATGCTAAGATAGGTTGGTTATTTTCATATTCTCAATATGTTGTTTTATCCTTTGAACTATGAAATATCCATTAGGATATGATTTTTCTCAGTTCTTCATAAACCTGGGGCCAGCATGGGTAGATAACTCGGAACATACGATATGCAAAACTGCTCGACTTTCAACAATGCATACAGCAAAAAAAGAGGGAAGGAGCATGACCAAATTAAGGAGTAGACATGTTTAACGAAAGCAGCAGAACAACCCAGTATACTTCTTGCTCGAGATACTCGAATGCAATAAGAGCACCAGGAAAGCGGAACTGGAGAAGAGCTGATACGATACAGATTTATAAGCACAGATTTCAGGTGCACGATCAATGGGATTCCCTCTGTAATATCTCTTATTTGCAGAGTCCAAGCAAAAAATCCCCCGAATTTGTTTCCGACTATAAAGTGGGTGGTGTAGGACATAGGAAGGCCACCATGGACACATGTCCAATTAACTGTATATTTGCATGCCGCTGAGCGGTCAGGCCACATTATTGTCTCTTTAACTTTTTTAAGTTTATACGACAGTATTTTTTTATTTCTCTTTGATTTTTGTAATTACATTTTTGTACGTAGTGTATGTTGACCTGCCCTTCCCTGCCAGATCTGGCGATCTGGAGGGAGCGCCTCATACCTCAGTGGGGTAAACAAAATCAAAATAAGAAATTCAGCAGAGAACAAAAAAGAGAAGGGAAAAAAAATCCTCGCAAGTCAGTGGGGGAAACCAAATCAAATTAAGAAATTCAGCAGGGAAAAAAGAAAAGCAAAAAAGTCATAGTGAAAGCCCCTAGAATAAAATGGGAGAACAAATCTTTCGTAGCAGAGCAACGCAACACAACACAAATGGACACAACAAAAACACCCTCTGCTAATTGATGAGCAGTGAATTCCAGCCATCAAGAAGCCCACAAACTTGACGCGCGTCAGACAAAATGTTGGACGACACGTCCTTTGAATCATTTTACCACTTTGCAAAGGAACTTAGAGCAAATCATTTTTTAAAAGGTTTTTAAGAACCAGTTTTTTTCAGCTTAACGACTTATCTACGTTTTGAAAACACATATGCTTTGAGTTTTTTAAATCCGTTTTTTCGTTGTTTTGAAGGTGGGTCCTAACGCTTTAAAAAACAAGTCAAACGAAATATATCCGAATCTCAAGACTACCTCGTTAAGCTCTCGAAGTTCAGTCATTTCAGCCGTCCAGATCAGCTCAAAAGAACAGAGCCTAAGAGGAATCGAAAGGACCTCTTTGCAAACAAACTTTGAACACGGGTTGATTCCATAAAATCAGAAGTTCATTTCTTCTGCAAAACCCATAGTAGATAGATGGCTAGGAGTGCAAGTCGATTACGCGGAACTCTTTTCGAAAATTTTAGTGTGTGTTTCGGGGGGAAAAAATAGTATGTTGGATGGTTGGATTCACGACACGTGGTCGATTGGACGGTTTGGAAAGCAGTTGTACGGTGGCTTCTCCGCGATCAAATTCAAACCATCCGACTGCCAAGTGCCAATACCGTGCTCGCTTCGCCCCCGAATGGGCGAATCCCCTTAAACCCCTTATTAACCGTCTGCGAGCTCCGTTCCATTCTCTCACCAACCCGGCAATCCGCTGCCTCCGCCGCCGCAGTCCGCCCCTCCCCCCAGGCGCCACCACATCTAGGGTTCCCACCGCCGCCGCCGCCGCCGCCGCCGTCGTCCCCCTCCCCCTTCCCTCGCCCACTCGACGATGGCAGCGCAGCAGCAGTGGGTGGTTTTGTCCGCCGTACCCGACGGCGTGCCCGACGACCAGCTACCGCCGGGCGCCGACGTTTTACTGGGCCTCAGGGTTCCACCGGCCACCACCACCCTCTCCATCTCTCGGCGCCTACTCCCTGACCCCCGCGTCGTCCTGCCCGTGCCCTTGGACGCCGCCGACTCCCTCGTCGGCCTCTATGCTGATCCCAACCTCGTCATCTCCGCTGAGATCGTCGACGTATTGGCTTCGTCCAGTTTCTTCCTTCTCCGGACGTCCGGGAGAGGGGAGGACATATACTACCTCTGTGACGCCAACACCCACGCCGCCACCCGCCTCCCACCCTTCCCGTACCAACAATGTCCGAGCACTACCAGCCTCGCCGGCGACCCGCACGACGCCCGGTGCTGTATCGTAGCGCGATTGGTCCCGACCGGCTACTCGGAGCTTCTCCGATACTACCACTCCAGGGAGATCAGTAGGACTGACGTGATGACGGAGAGGGAGCTGGTGCCTCCCCCGGTGCTGCACCATCGTCCTTGGTACAGCAGGCGTGCCATATCTCACGAGGGGAGAATATGGTGGGTGAACCTGAGGCGTGGATTGCTGTCCTGCGACCCATTCCTGTACAGTCCGTCCCTGCGCTACGTCGCTCTTCCTGAGGGCACTGCTCTCCCAGAGATGGCTGGTGTGCCAGCCGCCGCCGAGCCTTGGTACCACGCGGATCCTGATATGTACATGGAGATGTCCCGCATTGTTCAAGTGAGCGGAGGCATGATACGGTTCGTGGAGATGAGGCCTATCGCCGGCACTACCTTCAGTAGACTCATCTGCTGGACACTCCACGATACAGAGGCTGGTGTTTGGCAGCAAACGTACAGGGTGCGGATGGGAGGCTTTGCCTGGGTGGACCACGATGCCATGGCGACCGGCCGCAGCGCGCTTGAGGCTTGCACTGATTCATCCTAGAGACTTTGGGATCATCGTCTTCTTCCAGGATGACGAACTTGTTCAGGTACAGTTCTTGCAGAGCGAGGAGATAGCAGACGGCGAGGGATATGTACTAGGGAACCACCCAGCGCGGCGCTTCCACAACGCGCGCTACTTTCACGCATGGGAGATAGACGCAGGTACGCGTTTTCATTGTTGGAAGCATCAAGCATGGGGTGCACGGCGGCGGCGCGTGCATTGGCTCGCCGTGCGCAGAGCGTGAGGCCGTGAGGGGCAGTTGCGTGTTGGCGTGGGTGCAAGGATGTAGAACAACGGTGTGTCGACTGGTGAGTGCATGCTGCCGCGTGGGGAAAGCGCTCGCGGCTATGGTCTACCAAGCGCTCAGTACAGTTAGACGGAGCAACCGCAGGAATCCTGCAAAATCCCACGTTAATCGTTATAAGGAGCCCCTATCAAATATGGATCTATCCACGCATTTCTGCGCGCGGGATACGATGCTAGTTTCAACATAATCATAATGTGTTTGTTAATGACCCGTTAATTTTTTTTTCAGGTGATCAGGAGTTGTCTACGCAGGAGATACAGGAGATGTTTCTTAGAGATATGGATGATCTATAGGTAATTTTGAATCTTTCTATTCTACTTCAAAGTATATACAATTCAATGATTCGCCAAAACTTAAAAAATATTTACATGCAGATTTCATGAATAATGTTTTAGAAAAAGGAGTCACAGAAAAGCTTTCCTGAAGTATTGGATAATTACAATTACATGATAGCATAACTTCAGATCAACTTGAGAAATCTCCGGTGTATCTGCCTACTGATGCATGTTTCTTGCAGCCTTCCTGCTCCCGGTGGAGCATCCTGGAAAAAGTTTGATCATGTGAAGAATTTGTGGATAAATAGAAATCTAAGAAATGACATAAATGTTGAGTTTAGCATTCTAGCGTTGCGGCACTATTGGCATTGGGTTTTATGATTGTTGAAGTGCTGGTGAGATAGCTGGTACAGGATTTACTTTGACTGGCTACCATTGTCTGAGCACTAATCCTGTGATTTTGTCGATGAGAACTCTTTCAGGCAAATATCTTTTGTGATCTGATGCGGTGAATATGGATGGAGCTGGTTTACGTTTTATCTGTTCTAGCTTGGGTTGGGAGAATGGTGTGCTTAATCTTATTAGGAAATAACTTGGTCTTACTCATAGGGTGATAGGGGTGGTGGTCTGCAAGTTTTACCGGAGAAGGAAGAAACTGGATACTTCGATATTTCTCAGTAATCGGTTGGATCCAGTTGTCGGATAAAAAGTATCCAGTTTTACCATTGTCGGATAACTGCAAATCTCAACTTCCAGGGGCCAAGTGAGATTTTCGTCCAACTTCAGGGGGCAAAAGTGCAATTTACTCTTTTGTCGTAATAGGTGGATCCAACCGATTACTGAGAAATATCGAAGTTGAGATTTGCAGTTATCCGATAAAAGATGCCCTGATGTGATGGAACTGCGGTGTTTAATGCAATTTGCTGCGTTAAATTAGTAATAATGTAAGTTATATTGTCATTTGGTTTATTTAGGCTGCATTAAAATTAGTAGTAATGTAAGCTATTGTCATTTGGTTTATTTAGGCTGCATTAAAATCAGTAGTAACAAAAGTTATTACCATTTGGTTTATTTTAGGCCGCAGATGACCCAAATTGTTTAGTTATATTGGCAAGGTATGGAAAGACAGCAAATATTGTTCAGTTCAGACTTAGATGGTTTTCCCAGCTTATGTTTTGCTGATAGCAAGCAACATGACGGGATCAGACAAATCATGAACTTTTGTACTTCCCTATTAATTGAGTGACGTGGCAACAATCTGTTTGCTTCATCTGAATGTTGAATGGCTAACAATGGATTTTGTTATTTTAGCATATCGGTGTGTAAATAGGGCAATATCATATGTTACTGTATATCCCATAACCTGTGTTTTCCCCTCTATATCTTTTGTAAATTCTGAACAATTCATCAAATCCTGGAGGGTACTGAGCTCTAAAGAGACGTTTCTTTTTTCAGCTAACCAGATATACTTCAGACACTCGTGTAACATGGTTACACTTACATCAATTAGGTTGGCAGTAGAATAAGAACGCATAATTTTACGGTTTAAATGATGCATCGTCGTACCACAAAACGCCTTTGACGATAACCAGGCAAAAGAATCTACCGAAGCTCTAGCTCTGAGCTCCCATATCTAGCTCAGGCAATTGTCCGTTCGAGAGGGCATAGGCAAAGTGCACGTCATTCAGTATCAATTTGAGTTTGGTCTCTGACGGACTGGCTTTTTCATGGCACGCAGGCAAGCGAGGTGGCTGTTCAGCTGCTTGTTCATGTTGGGCGAACTGCTTATTTGAAGTGTGGTTGCTTCTCTCTTGGCAACGAAGCACAAGAAGGATCCTGCAACAATCAGAGAGAGACCCACATTTTTTGCTATCGTCAGTGCATGCATGATTCTTCATTGATGAATAGACGATTTTTCATTACACGTGTGCGTGCCTATTTTTCATCCCGGAGAAGACTTGGATGAAAGCATGACACAGAAAATGACGCACCCTGAGAATGTGGAAGGTGAACTGATGTTGCTGCTTGTTGCCTGCTTCTTTGAAGTGAGCATCCAGGAGCTAGCTTTCTAAGATCAGAATGGAACGAGTACCTGCAGACACCTCTGACAAACGGATAATGCACTTTTCTTTAGCACCATCGTCCAGGGTAGAGACTGTATTGTGCAATTCCTTTGGGTCAGGTCTCGCACGCAGAATCATCAAGATTTTGAACTTCGCCATCATCAAAAGAATCCTAGAATTTGATTTGCCATTTACAGATTTTAGTATAAGGATCGGTGCTTTAAGGTAAGAAAACATGACACGTTCAAAACACCATAGATAACCAATAACAGGAGCGATGTTTTTGGAGCATTTTTGGAATCTACATATAGGACCTGAAAAAAAGTGAATAATGGAATATGAGAGATCAATGCACAAAACATTGGATAAATTATCTGAATTGGCAAAAATACTCCATGCATTTATCTTAAGCAATTCATTAAACAGTTAGCATGCCGCCAACTACAACAAGTCTTTTAGTCCCAAGCAAGTTAGGTAGGCAAAATGGCACAAAAGATAAAAGATAAGATAATTTAAGAAATTGAGTGTCAATTGGTATATCAAGTGTAAGCAGTACAGTTGTGTCGATTTTAGCTATGACATGAATTGGGAATTCACAGAGATATATTATCTCCACCCAGGAAGATTGTTCAATATAGATGTTTTTAAAACATGAACAGGTCAAGCATCTTTCAAATGAAAAAAGTTCAATGCGGTTTCAAACCATGTCTTGGATCAAGCTAGCTTGAATTAACTAACGCTTGTCATTTGAATTTCTATACACTGAAATGATTAAAAATAAATATTAAATCTAACAAACATCTTAGTGATCAATACACAATGCTAATCGATGAAGCAAGCATTCACTACCTCCATGATGGATGCCGCAACCTCCATAACCGGCATGTCCTCTACCTCTTTGCCTGGCGCCCCTTCTTCCTTCGTGGTCATGGCCATGACCGGTGCCCCACCTACCTCTACCTCGCCAGCATAGATCGCTGCGCAGATCCTTGCTACACTTCCGACCAACGTTCAACCTGGTGTTGCCTTTGCTCTGGCCATCGCCGGGCTTCTCCCAGCCGTGTTTGAGCTTTCGCCGGACGCGCTCGTGCCTATCTGTGCACGTCTATACCCGATCTGCGTGGCCTCTGCATGATCGTTCTCCTAAGCGCAGCAGGTCACGACGCAACCCCGTTCGGCGTGCTCTGGTCCTTGTCCGTTGTCTGCCAGATCTGCATGGTGCCTATTGCTTTGGTGTGCACACTCATGGCCATAACGTGGCTGCCCTCGGCACATACCTTGGCACGCTCAGCCTCGGCATGCCCGGCCATGGCATGCCCCAATCTCGTACACAAACGCCCTTGCCCGATCTGGCCAGCACCGACGCAAACAACCTCGACGCACGTCTTCGCATGCATGTCAGTGCGGCCGGCCTCGTCACACTCGGCTTGGTTCAACGTGGCCGGCGCGACTGACCTCGGCGCGCAGCTTGGCACGCATGCGGCCGGTCTTAGTGTGGCCGGCCATGGCGTGACCCTCAGTCTAGATTTGTTTCTTTTTACTAGGCTCGTGGTTTGCTTAATATGTTGCAACGTTTGAACTATATTGGTAACTCGGTCCAAGAATGTTATCAAGAACTATAAACTAGTTTATTACGTTGTGCCTAGACCTGTCAAACCCTGGGTCGGGTCAGGTTCGGGTCGCGTTTGGAAAAACCCGGTCCCGCGGGACCAGGCTTGAGCCTAGCCTGACCCGGTGCACCGAGCCTCAAATTCGGCCTCAAACCCGACACAAGGGTCGAGAACCTGATCCGAAACCTGAAAACTCGACCCAACCACGGCTAATTTCGCAATTTTCCAGAGCCCTCGCCCGACCTGACCCGGCGGTCGGGCGTCAAATCGAGGCCTGAACCCGGCTCGGTGCACTGGTCGAGCCGGGTTTTTTTTGGGTCGGGTCTGGCCGAGCAGCCCATGAGCAAGTCTAGTTGTGCCTTAGAAGAAACTGAGGATTCTATGATGGTTACTCTTGGATGGGCTTAAACATGAGATTTAAGACATTCTTGATTACAAAGAATACAATTCTATCAACCGTTTATTCTACCTCGCTTCAAAAATTGAAAGGAAAGTACAGGGACAACAATCTAGTACACGAGATAGCTTGGGTGTTTCGTCAACCTCATGATTGAACCACGAGGCAGCAAAGGTTCCATATTCTACTCCCCACCGTACATCTCCATAGGTTGTTTGTTTGTCCGCACCGGCATGTGATGCAAACACAGGCAAAACAACCTTAATGCAAACGTTCACCAAGAGTTCTTCTATTGCTTCTACGAGACGAACATGCGACTTGAAATGTTTTCGGTCCAAAGAATTTGGACATACGAAACGTGACTATTATCTATCCCCCATTATTCATGAAGATGGTGAGTATTTTTCTGCTAGTAATATTGATGGTGAATCTACTTTAGATGTCACTAACCTTGTAGTTGAGGATGGCTCTGTTGGAACATTTTGTGATGTTGCAATGAATGAGGATTACATGACCCTTTTTGCGACACATATACTTAGTGCACAACCGGAACATCCTCAACAAAACAAATGACACAATCTATTTCATAAAAGCTTCATCGTCAACAAGTATGTGGTGTTGGTCATGAAGTTGCAACAACTTTTCTATCATGGACATGGTCGAGAGGTTTGGCTTGACCATGGTCCAGTTCGTGTTGTAAAGTCAAGGGTACCTACAATTGTCCGAGAACACCTCTATCTTGATCATTATCATGATTGTATCGATTGTGATGTTGTACTTACGGATGCTTGTTCTCTGTAATTAGGTAGACCTAGGATATTTGGTACAGATGTTCATCATGGTAGGTCTAATCGATATACATTCATATTCAATGGCAATAAAATTATGCTAGAACCTATGTGTCATGCTGAACTAGTGCAAAAGAACTATCCATGCGTTGGAAATGTTTCCTTAACCAAGCTTATTTGTTGATTATGAGGCAACCAACCCTTGGCTACAGTAAATGTGGCTTTTGTATAGGGTTGTGATCAAAGTAGAGAGAGATGATACCTACCCTGGTTTAGACCCCTATAGGTGGAGGTAATAGATGTCCAACCTTCTTCACTACGAGGATGATGAAGTACAAACAAAATCATGACCCCAGAACTAGGTGAGAGCTCATGTCGAGATCATGGTGTCTAAATGTTTACAATGTGCTTGAGATGTGATTAGACGTTTACGTAGATGTGTCTATGCCCTAAGGTACGATATAGGGGGGGTTATAATGTCTAACATGTTAGGATAACTATGGCTACGAGGCAAAGTCCTAGCCGAATATGTTCCTGACTTGTGCTCCAAGATGAATCCAACCCTTCCATATTCAAATGTTCCTGACTTGTGCGCCAAGTTATTTCCCGAATGTAGTTGTACCCTACATGGAAACTCATAGCCTTCCAAATAACGTCGCACCATAGAATTGCCTCACAGTGTAACCGCTATCTAAACCACAAGAAGCTCGAAGAGCACAGGCTCTGTATGAGACCATGCCCCTAGGCTAAGGACAACCTAGGTCTTTTGGGCTTCGGAGAAAAAGATGTCCCAAGACTAGGAATTAAAGCCTAGTCACACGTAGACCGGTAGGCAACATGGGTTCCTCATAGGCCTGGTGCTCAGGAGAACTCTTGGGCCCACATCTATGGGTCCAGATGATGTTAATAGAGTGTAATCCAATCCCTGACAAGAACGTTGAACGGACTAAATAAAAAAGAAAGAATGTAGTGCAAGAGATAAACGGAGTACATGAAAAAACAAACATTGTGATATGAAATCTGAAATTAAATTAAAAGATATTGTTCTTTGTCGGCAGCCGATTTACAAGATCGGATTCCACCTGCGTAAAAACGTACTAGTCCCAAGGATCATGGCTAGTGCACACAGTTAAACAGGAACGGTACATTACCAACGTTCTGATTATTACATAGAGGGAACTTAGTCCAATACATTACACAAGCAACGACTCGCAGGCCGCAATACAGAGTACACAACGATACAAGCCTATTACAACATCTACTAACTTATTTATTCCACAGGCACGAGGGCTGTAGGAACACGCAACCCTACTCTTCATAGCCATCATCGGAGAACGATTCTTCATCATAGTCAGGGTCCTCATCTTCGGACGGCGGGCCGAAGTCGGACGGACCAGCTGTTGAAATTTTGAAAAGGGAGAGGGGAAAAATGAGGGTGAGTACAAATTGTACTCGCAAGTTGGAACTGATGCAGATGGGGTTTAGTACAAGGAGAGCTTGGGATATTTAGCGGAAAAAGCATTTCGAAAACGTTAAACCGTAACATTTTCCTTTGGGCTCTTCTCAAATTACTCTCGCCACTTGGCCTCAGTGCCATAGCGAGATAAAACCATTTTTCATTTCTTTTCTCAAAACGGTTAGGTACAATCCACGCGAACAATTCCCGGTAGGCCGACCCCCAATCCGGGATGTAGCCGGTGGCACCTAACTCAAACGAAAACCTTCTCAACAGCTTTACACATCGCAAACCCTTTTCTTAAAATACCTTTCTTAAAACAGCTTTTTAGAAAAGAATATCTACCATATGAACAGTCCCTTCGCGCGCTCGCAACCGTGAGCATGGTTATCATGATAGTTTTAACTCTGCAGAGTGGGTACGCTTTACCCTCGAGAGGCTACGCACCAGAAGTGTTTTGCCACAAAATCATTACACTCAAGGACTACTGTTATGGCTCAGTTCGTAGGATCAAAGGACGAACAATCCTTAGACTAGGGAGGGACAATATTTTAGCTCGGTTTTCTCAAAACGGTGCCACACTGCACCCACCGACAAAATTCCTCCCTAGTCGAAAGATTTTTGGGGAAAGAGGAAAATCATTTCCTACTAAGCATCACCCTCGATGCACCTACTTAAACCAGCTTTTCTCTAAACTTTTCTCAACACATCATTATTTTCACACAAATGATGATATAATTTCGCATAAAGATTTTTAAGCATTTGTCCTACCACAATGGAGTATATAATTATACGCAACTTATCTTTTAGCCTTAAGTTTTTAATCCTACCATATTTCTTACCTCTACTATTTGACATGGTAACTAAGTCTAGTAAATACGGTATTTGTCACTTTAAAGTAGCATGCATGTTTTCAATCCTAACAAATATTTTCTAAGCAATGAAAATGGCTTCTCGACATGTTCAAAGGGGACTTGCCTTGATCGGATCCCGGGAAGGCGAAGGGGGCGTCGTCGAACGGGTCTCTAGAGTCTTGGCCTCCTAAACGCGCAAACACGCAAGCAAGGCAGTACACCAACCATCAGTAAAATATTTTGATGTATTTTCATCTATGAAAAATGCCATAAAACCCAATATGCCCACATGAAATGATACCTTCCCTTAAATCTATCCATTAAACTATAATGCAAAAATAGCATGAAAAGCATACCAGACATACTTCCAAGGGACCCAGGGCCTTTAAAACGTTTTAGAATGTTTTATGGAAATTTTCAAAAGGGATCTAACTATTTTTACAATACACATTTGCATACCATAATCAATTTTAAATAGAATCGGAATTTCAGAAAAAGAGAAGAGGGGAAAATCAAGTGGTGGGCCGGCTTCGGCAGCGCGGCCCATGGCGGGGCAGGCGCTCGCGCCCGCTGACCGATGGAGCCCGCGACCCCACCTGTCAGCGCCACCCGCAAGGGACATGAGGGGAAAAATAGGGGAGACATTCTGGAGGCGGCGAAGCCCATGGTGGCGACGACTCCGGCCACAGGGGATCAATTGGACGCGCGGGGAGCGAAGGATGAGCGAGGCGAACGCAATGGCGGTTTTGGCGTCCCAAGAGGTGGACAGGGTAAGCGGTATGGCGGCCCGTGGCGGCGGTGACTCACGGGCACCGCAGCGCCGGTGAGGCACACGATCCGAGCCCAAATTTCTTCGGCCGAAAGAATGAGGATAGTTGAGGAGGCTACCTGAGAGCTCGCCGAGTCGAAGGAAGCGGCAAGGCGGCAGAACCACGGCGGCGATGACGACGTGGGATCCGGGGACACGCAGGGACCACACGGCTCCACTCCACCGGGCGTGAGCTCCTCTGGGATGACCTGAGGCCAAACCCAAGGTGAGGATGGAACGGAGGAACCGAGGGCGAGGTAACGGAGAAGAAGGGAAGGTCGCGGCGGAGCAGGGAGCGACGGCGCACCGGCTCGGACAAACAGCGATGCGGCGGCGCGAGTAGAGAAAATGGAGGAGCAGTTCTCCATTTAAAGGCACGCTTCGCCCGTGAAGCTTTAATGCGGCGCGCAAGGTTGGTCGGCAACGCGGAGCAAACTCCGGGCCGATGGCGTGGAGGAGAACACAGGACGCGATGGCATCGTGTCGGACTTGGCCGGCGACAAGACAAGAAAGGCAGTGAGATGGAGGAGTACGGAGGAAGACGATAAGGGGGGACGATCGTGCGAGAAAAGGGAAACGAGCCTTCGGGAGAGGAGAGAAACAAAGGAGGCAACCGACGAACAGGGGAGAAGAGGACCAGGGGAGAAGAAAGAGGGGGAGGAGGCTGACGAAGGGGACCCACCCGTCAGCGAGGCTTCATCGCACGGGTACAAGAGAGGTGGGCTGCGGCAGAATGGACCGGCGTGGCACCGGCGGCCCAAACAGAGGGGAAAAAGAGGAGGCGGAGAAAAGAAGGGAAAGAGAGGGGGTGGGCCAGAGCTTGGGTCGAGAGAGGATTTCTTTAAAAAAAACACTTTGAATTCTGGTTCCCTCCGAATTTGGAATTTATTTTTGAATAACTTTTAAATAAAGCAATATCTTGGTGAAAAAACTTTGCCTTTTAGAATTAGATATCCCAGTTCAAATTAATAACTTTAGGATTTGATTATAAGAAAATCTTACATATTAAGCAAGATACTATATTTGACAAAAGGTATTTATTTTGAATACTCAAAACACAAATTTTTATCTCACTGACGATGCAGGAGATGATGATGCCAGGATGCTCTCCATATTAGATATTTTAATATTTTAAAATCGTGCAGTTTAAGAAATTATTAACGTGCCAAATTGATTTCAAAAATTTGGAACGTTACATTCTTTTATCTAGAAAAACTTTTGTGAATGGTGATTTGGCTTAAATAAACCATTGCATGATTTAAAGGATGCGTCTATTGCCTTGCTCCAGGGGCGGAGGGCTCGTTATGGCAAGGTATAGCCCGCGCCATATCTTAGCCCAGCTAACCCAGAGTACCCCTAGTAATTTTTGTGTATGGCCAGCCCAGCACAGAACTGTGGCCAGCCGAGCCCCCTCAGCGAGCAGAGGCGGCGCTAGGATTAGTGCCGGCCGCCGCCTCGCCTCGCGCCCTCGCCGTCGCCCGGCCAGCCGCCGCCTCGCCGCTCCCCTCGCCGGGTCTCACGGCTCTCGTCGACGCCCTCGTCACCGGCGGCCGCTGCGACGTCCACGTATGCGCACCGAATCGTATGTGCTCCCAATCCGAGTTCCGACCATCCAAATCCTTCATTGCTTGCATTTTTCTCCTAACGCCAGGAGATTCTTCGTTTTGGATGGATTTGTTGCGAACACCAAGTAACCGACTAATCCATTTTTCTATGATGATTCTAATATCAACTAATTAGTGTATAACATTTCCTTGATTTGAAGGGACAAACCTGTCTGCGGCCACTCCATCACCATCCGCGAGACCGTTTCTGCGACATCCGTGGAGTTCACAGGGGCGAAAGCTTTTGAGATATCAGGTGAAGGTTCTTCATCCATTTGGATCATACTAATCCTCGGCCATTGACGATTGGTATTTAGTTTGACGATGGTTGATATAGGGACACCGGTGGATTGCGTCTCATTGGCGTTATCTGGGAGGCTGTTTTCTTGGTCGGCTCCTGCTTTGGTATTTTTCTTGCTAACTATGTTTATTAAGTTTTTTCTAAAAAAAATGTTTATTAAGTTTTTCTAAAAAAACTATGTTTATTAAGTCAGTTTCCGATTTCGTAACCTTGTTATCGTTGATGGCGATTTCATGTTGTTTGAAGGTGATCTGTGGCATCAATGCAGGGCTGAATTGTGTTTAATTATGAGATGTTTGCTCTTGTTTCAGACGTGGTTCATTTGTAATCTGTTTCTTACCTTGTTATGTTATGTAATTTATTACAAATTTGTGTAGGCTCCACTCTTCGGCTATTGCTGCTGCAAGGGAGGCCTTAATGTATGGGGATTGGGGAATGAAGATCATCAAAACCGAGTTGCGCAACAAGATGTCCGACGGTTGGTTTAATGACTTAATGGTGGTCTACGTTGAACAGGAGATATTTAAAGAACTTGACCTTGAAAATATTAAAAAGACATCTCAAAAAAAGAAAGATAGGCAGATGTAATTGCCTAAGTCTCCTAGACGTAACATATTGCATTATCTTATCGGTATAACTTCATAACTTGCAATCCATTTCTATCTTTTATATAACTTATCCCCAAATGTTTAACTACTAATTTATCTTTTATCAATTTATCTTTGTTTGGCAGATTTTTTTTAAATTGTTCATTTCATGTATCCTCTGTATTTTGTAAACTTCGTTCGAGATACTTTTCTATAATCTTCTTGTCTTAATTTTTTTTTTATGTGTGTTTGTGTTGAATGCGTTCCCCAAACCCGCCATACCATATTTTTCATCCGTCCTACGCCACTGCTTTGCTCCTATTGGTGATAATCTTTTTGCAAGAGAATACGGTTTGAGTTGATGACAACTCAAATTCAAGAAGATGAGAAGATGAGGGCATCGCCGACAAGCATATGTCTCTCCCTTCTTATGCTTCCACTACTTCGACTACACTGGCTAAGGGATTTGGAAAGCGACAATATGACATAAATCTTCACACGAAGCCATTCGTGCGAATAGCCAAAATATCCACGGTACCCGACCAGGTGGGTTCGGGTCCGAGTCTCACATTAGACCCACAGGTATCGATTTTTTGGGTCCATGTCCGGGTCCCGAGTTAGGTCTGGGTATAGATTTGTACTCGTGGGTACCCAATGGGTACCCAGAAATGCCACTGGCAAGTGGGCCATGCTTTTTCCGTGCTCTCTCGGTCACAACCCCGACCCACAAAACCCTAGCTGCCACCCAAAAAACCCCAATCCTCCTCATTCCCCGTCTAGGTCGACCCCATCTGTCTCACCTAGACTTGTGCGGCCTCTGCTCACCCTCTCGCCCATCCCTCGCCGTGGTTGCTGACTCCAGCTGCCGAAGGCCACCCCACGTCCCTGCTCCTCCTTTCCCATTCCTAGCCTACAGACCACCAACACTGCAATCCACCACGGATCTTCTCTTCAAATCTTCATTCACGGATGTGCAGCCTCTAGTCCCATCAAATTGATTGAACTTGGGTGGATGCCAGTCGGCAGGGTAAGGCACGAGATCATAATAAAAATATTAGAAATAGAAGTTCATATCAAATTTGAATAAGAGTTTGTACACGTACAACAAAACAATATAGAAATTAAAAATAAAAAATAAGAGGAATAAGAGTACATGTTAGATTAAAAGTAAAAATCCATATCCACTAACAAATAAAATTGCATAAATTTGAAAAAGAAAATAGGATAAGAGTTCATGTCAAACTAAAGGAGTAAGACAAATTATAACCACGCAAACATGCATGACACCATGTTTGTTAACATTAATACCAGCCATTCTATCCTTTTGTAGGTTATTCAAGTACAATGCTAGAACGGTTTTTTTTCTTTAGAAGATCCAGTCTGACGGCTTGTTCACACATTCCTAACAAATGCAAACCTCTCCTTTTCGCGTAGGTTTTTTTTTCTGAAAAACAATGTGGTGTTGGCGTTGCATCTCGCATGCTGCATGACCGGCACGTTATATATGGACCAGAGCAATGACGGCGACCTGAATTTACTGGCTCCGCGCAACGCGGGGAAGAAGAAGCGAGTGGCGTCCTAGTTCTCATTTCGGTGGATCGATCAAACGGCGAAGAATTTAATATGGCCGAAATGTGGTTTTCCATCGGATCCGGTGGACTTGAGGAGAAGTGGAGTAGACTAGTGGAGGGGGCGATGCCGAAATAATAGATGTTGAAACTACGGTACGAGTGGTGGTCTAAGCACCTGCAGCTGCAGTACACCATGAGTAGTGTGCTCTACTGGATGCCTCGTTGACTCGTACGAATATGATCCCTTGGTTACCTCGTTGCTGCCTACTTGGGCCGCGGCACCGTGCACGGGCTTCCCCTAAATCCCTAATTAAGAAGCGTACTGTCACCTATGCTATTTCTACATTATAATTTCCTCAATTATTTTCCTCTCGTGCCTTTGGCCCATTTCTCCCCCTAATCCTCACGGACCGGCCCAGCGCACCCCCTACCTCTCACTCGGTCATGAGGCACCGGCCACCGCTGCACTGCAGCATCTATTGCCGCGTCGTCTCGAGCCCTGTGCGCCTCCCGACGCCGCCACACCGATCACGCCCTTCCCCTCTTGCCCTGTCATCTCACTGGCAAGCATCGCTCTTAACCGCCACGCCGATTGCACTATAAAACCCACCCCTCCACCTTTTCGCTCATTTTCCTCGTCGCTGGCAAACTCGCCGCTGGAACCCCCTCAGTGCCCTGTCGTCCCAGTGAATCTGAAGCTTCGTCGTTGCTTCCAATCGACTCCCCCTCTCTCTTTTTCATTCCCTCTCGCATTATCGGGCTTGTGTGCCCTGTCTTCAGGGCCAGCCCTATGGGGGTGGGGGTGGGTGGGCGGCCGCCTTGGCCCCCGAAGTCACATACGTACGATTGTTTTTTCGTAGTGTATGTGTTATGCGTATTCTATTTTTTTTTATTCTATGGACTGAATGAACGGTACAGGGTTCTTTTCAATTCATCATTTGATGCGTTTATTTTTATTTTCAGTGCTTTGTGATATCATGTCATCGAGAAAGTATCTATCCGGTAGCGAAAAAAGGAAAAGGAACAAACGGACGGATGACTTCATATAAACTTTAAAGTGTTCTATAGAATTAATTTTTGTGCATCGAATATTAATTTCTTCAATGATGTGTGTTTAATAGACTATATATATACATACATACATACATCACTTAACAGCATTCCAGTGTTCTTTACTAGGATTATGCATAAATCTGCTAACCACGCTGACTGCATGAGACAAGTCAGGCTTTAAACAGATCATAGCATACATGAGATTACCAACAGCACTGGAATATGGAACGTGGGACATATAGTCTTTATCATCTTCATTAGCAGAACATTGACTTGAAAATAACTTAAAATGAGAAGCGAACGGTGTAGAGACAGGGTTTGCAATTACTGAAATTATACCTTTCAAGTACTTTTTCAATATAACTTTTCTGAGATAGAAATATAGTACCAGCTTGACGATCACGCTGAATTTCCATCCCAAGAATTTTCTTAGCTGGATCAAGATCATTCATCTCAAATTTCTGACTAAGTTGAGCCTTCAACTGATCAATCAGAAACTTGTTATGAGAAGCATATCATTAACATAAAGCAGTAGATACACAAAATATCCATTGAAAAACTGGTTGAAATAAATGTAATGATCATAATTGCTTCGAGAATAACCATGAGAAATCATGAATGAGTCAAACCTTTTATACCATAGCTTTGAAGCTTGTTTCAAACCATAAAGAGATTTCTTAAAATGACAAATTAAATGCTCCTTTTTAGAATCAATAAAATCCTCAGGTTGAGTCATAAAAATCTCCTCATTCAAATTTTCATGAAGAAAAGTAGTTTTAACATCAAGTTGCTCTAATTCAAAATCAAATAAAGTAACAATAGTAAGTATAACCCGAATTGATGAATGACGAACAACAGGAGAGAATACCTTGTTAAAGTCAATACATTTCTTTTGTTCAAAACTTTTCACCACTAGACGGGCTTTCCACCTTACAGGTTCAACTTCAGAAAGTCCATATTTCTTCTTATAAAGCTATTTACACTTCAGAGGTCTTGTACCTTTTAAAAACTCTATCAAATTTCATGTATGATTTTTATGAAGGCTTTCAATTTCTTCATCCATAGCAGTTAACCATTTAAAAGTATTAATTGGCAACATTATCAGTGTCACGATATCTAACTGGCAATTGAATATCACGTCTAGGTCAATCACGGCGTAATGCAATGATCATTAGAAACAGAAGACTGAGAAACTGACAGTGTAGAAGAACAAGCAGTAAAATCAATAGGTAAGTCTACTTCAAAAGTTGGATTGCTTGTAGGAAGAATAGTTTCATATTCATCAGTGGATCAGGTACCAGTAACAGAAACACCTCTAGAAGAACATAATGAACTTTCATCAAAAGTAACATCACGACTAATGATTACTTTCATATAATCATCACATCATAAACGATACCCTTTGACACCGGAACCATAGCCAAGAAAAATGTATTTTTTAGCTCTAGGCAACTTTCCATCATTACTGTGAGCATAAGCAGGACATTCAAAAATTCTAAAATTAAAATAATCAACTGGTTTGTCTGACCATACCTCTTCTGGAATTCGAAAATTAATCGCCGAATTGAGAGAGCGATTAACAAGTATGCAGCTGTATTAATAGTCTCAGCCCAAAAACTATGTTTTTTCATAAGGCAGCATTGGATAGCATGCAACGGCCCCCTCTCTAGAAGAGTGCGATTCATGCGTTCTGCACGACCATTCTGCTAAGGTGTACCTGGAACAGTCAAACGTCTAGCAATACCATGATTAGCACAATATTTATCAAACTCACCACTGCAAAATTCCAATCCATTGTCAGTTCTCAATTTCTTAATTTTCTTGCCAGTTTGGTTTTCTACCAAAGCTTTCCAAGTCTTCTGCTTACCAAAAACACAATGTTCACATAATTCCAAATTACCAATATCTTCTATACGACCTTTCTTGTGCAAGAGATGCATACCTTTTTCACTCATATGACCCAAGCGCATATGCCAAAGCATGGTATTAGAGGTGTTGGATGCAATAGCAACAGCAGCAGTACCTGTTACTGTAGAATCATGCAAGTAATAAAGGTTATTCATGCGATTGGCCTTTAAAACAACACGGTTGTCTAGAGAAACCTTAAGAACACTATTGTCACCGGTATACTTGTATCCCATACCTTCTAAGGTGCCCAAAGAAATTAAATTACTCCTCATTTTTGAAACATGACAAACATTTGTAAGGGTCTTTAAAGTGCCGTCATGAGTTTTAATTTGAATTGAATCAATACCGATAATTTCTAGTGGAGACTCATCATCAATAGTAACATCATCATTTGTAACAGCAGTATAATCAGAAAACCACTCTCTATATGAGCAAATATGAAAAGTACACGCTGAATCGAGAACCCAAGAAACACGTTTCTCTAAATCAGTGGTGACCAAAAGTGCTTCTCTACCCTCACTATCGGGCTTTTCAACAATTCTAGTCTCAACAGATTTTTCCAATTCTTTTTTCTTTCTCTCTTCTTTATTTTTCAGTTTGACACACTGAAAAATAACATAATCATTGGCTTTACAATAATGATAAAAAATGTTGGAATTATGAACTCTTGATTTAGACCGAAACTTTGATCTATTAAAATTATCAGTTTGCTGAGATCTACCTCTAACAATTAAACTCTCACCCTTTCCACCGGAATGAGAATCAACATCAAACTTCTCCTTAGACAACAAATTTGACTTAGCATTCTCAAAACTGAGGGTAACATGACTGTCATAAAGCATAATTTCTTTAAAATGTTTAAAGGCAGCAGGTAATGAGACAACCAACAAAATAGCCTTATCCTCATCATCAATTTTTACTTCTAAACTTTCAAGTTCACAATGATGGAATTAAATTCGTTGAGATGGGACTGAATAGAGGTACCTTCTACCATGCGAATAGTGTACAGTCGTTTTTTCAGACGTAATTTATTGGCGAGACTTTTAGTCATGTACAACGTCTTCAACTTCGCCCATAGGGAGACGGCAGTCGTCTCCTAATGACTTCGCGCAGAACATCTGTAGACAAACTGAGCTGTATGGCAAACAAAGCCTTTTGATCTTGTTCTTCCCACTCACTTTCATCAACTTTTTTCGGTTTCTTCAAAAAAGCTTTCCGGATACCAAACTGTGTAAGAACATCCTTCATCTGAACCTGCCAGATAGAAAAACTGATCTTACCATCGAATTTTGCAATGTCAAGTATTGCGGACATAATGACAAACAAATATCAGGAATTAAAAGAAGAAAAAATAATCCCTGAAAAATTAATCTGAACCTGATCCGATGAAAACCAATTAAAACAGCAGATTTCCTGGAGCAAGAAATCGTGTGCACTTAGCAAACTAGATAGTAAATGAGAATCCTTGATTTTCCTGGATGACCGAATGAACAGTGCAAGCTTTGGCCTTTGTGCACGGGAATCAAGAAGCAAAAGGTAGATTTTCCTGGATGACCGAATGAACCGTGCAAGCTTTGGCCTTCGTGCACGGGAATCAAGAAGCAAATAATTTTTTTCTCCTTTGCGGAACCAAGCAACGCTTTAATGCAGAGCAGAGAACGGGCGGCGCTGCTCAGGTGGATAGAGAATGCCGCACGAGCACCCGGCGACTGCAAATTCGGAACGCAGCGGCGGCTCGCGAGATCGACCACAAAAACACGCCGACGGGAGGACCTCAGGTGGCGGCTGGGGGTGGAGAAAAAAAAAATGTGGCTAGGGTTTGTGGTGAACCAAAACGATTAGGGTCCTTGGATCTCAGATCTGACGGCTCTGATACCATTTGTTGGGAATAGAAGGCACAAAACACAGGATTTAACGTGGAAAAACCTCTCCAATGTATAGAGAAAAAAACCACAGAGAAAACAATCACTATAATGGTGCAAGATGTACAGAGTACAAGGGGCCTTTATATAGGCATGCCTAAGAGTAAATTAGTAAAAACTAATATTTTGAGGCATAACCTAACACGGCCCATTTCTCCCCCTCATCCTCACGGACCGGCCCAGCCTCGCACCCCCTACCTGTCACTCAGTCATGAGGCACCAGCCACCGCCGCACTGCACCATCTATTGCCGTGCCATCTCGAGCCCTGTGTGCCTCCCGACGCCGCCACACCGATCATGCCCTTCCCCTCTTGCCTTGTCATCTCACTGGCAAGCATCGCTTGTGACCCAGGCCATCATGACCCTGGACGTGCACTCTTAACCGCCACGCTAATTGCACTATAAAACCCACCCCTCTCCCCCTTTTCGCTCATTTTCCTCGTCGCTGGCAAGCTCGCCGTCGGAACCCCCTCAGTGCCCTGTCGTCCTAATGAGTCGAAGCTTCGTCGTTGCTTCCAATCGACTCCCCTCTCTCTCCCTTTCATTCCCTCTCGCATAATCAGGCTTGTGTGTCCTGTCTTGCCCAAGCCAAACTTGCCCCCGCCGCCCAACTCCAACCTTGTCAACTGCCGCTCATGCACCAATGAGTTTACCCGTGCCAAAGGTGAGCTCCACCATAGTTCCAAGATCCCTTCCCCTACCCTCTTGCGCTGCTCTGGATGCATCCACTTCGCACGCTCATTGCGGACTACCAAACTTGCCGGTTACCGTGTCTCGTTGTGCCGCTATTCGGGCCACCACTGGCAACGACCAAGCCCTCCACAAGAACCACCTTACCTTGCCATCTCTCTTAAGCCCAAGAACACCCCATAACGGAGCCCTAAAGCCCTACCACTGTCTGATTCCTCGTCGTGGCACTGCCGAGCTAAAGGTTAAAGATGATGCCATCACCCACTCCTTGGACCCGCTGACGAGCAGGTCCCACCCATCAAGCAGGGTTGTGTAACTTAAAAATCCCAGTTAACCTCCTTTGATTCTCCGACATGTGGGCTTGAAATCATATGACCCGGATGAGTGAAAGTATACCTTTTCTTATAGCTACCTACGCATACACTACTACCCTAGCTACCTATCTACATCCAAAGTCATCGTCGTCAAGGGCTAAAGGAGAACATGAGATCGTCGCTATCTAGCTTACTAGATGGTATAGAGTTGTCCGGGAGCGAAGGGAGGTGCCCCCGTTGTTGGACGTCCCTTAAGGCCATTGGATCTCCTCCGTCTCTTCTTCCAATGATAATGAAACAGGGTGGGCGCATCATCATCCTCCTCCTCCTCCTCCTCCTCCTCCTTCGAATGTGGCAATGTAGGCTGACACTGCTTCAGTGTTGCATCCTTATCACAAGGCTCCTAGCAATCCGTCGGTTCCTCCTTGCTGGCCTTCTGAACGACAAGGTCCTCACAGAGCACTGACTCCTCTCACCTAGCAATGAGGCGGGTGGGCAAGCTGGCTATGATTGTGAAGTAGCCAACCAAGAGGGCAATGGTGACAACAGAGAGAAAAAGGGGATTGGGCCATTGCAAAGTGGAAGGGGTGGCCAAAGATAGGGATGTAAAGTGCAAGAGAGAGAGAGAAAAAAATGTGGGAGACACAGATCGATCTTTGATTATAAGAGCATCCCGAACAGACTCTCTATACTACCCTGACATAAATAGTGTTTTATAGGGTGATTTATAGAGGGGTTGTCGGGGATGCTCTAATCATGTGTGTTGGTGACGAAAGGAATGTGAGAAATGTATCGGGAGATGAGACGTTTATATGCGCTGGTTATAATTATGAATTAGTGCAGAGTAATACAAAGTGTCAATCTATTATGTGTATACGTGGAAAAACCTTTATATGTGTTGATTCTAATTACTAATCGGTACATATATGCGAACCATATGCAGGTTGTTGTTTTGAGGGGATATATGTTTCCGGTCATTGTACCAACCTATATATGTGTCCGTTGGTTGCTGATACACATAATTTATCTATCTATCTATCTATCTATCTACTTATATATAAAAAGTAGAGTTAAACGGAGCCACCACATTAATCCTAAAATCCAATAAATTTCCATATTAATCAAATCGAAAAATAGTTGAAATTTTCACATTAATTATAGAAAAAAGAGAAAATCTCCACCGTTCATTATACGTTACTCCTAGAAAAGAATCTTGTAATTTTGACTCATGTTGTAGTTAAGAAATCTATGTGCACGTGTACTAAACTCTAAATCTGATCTAATATATTAGAGATAAATTATGAGTTTAAGATTACCCAAAAAAATATTATGAGTTAGAGATAAACTCTCTGTATATATGTACATGTACGCCGGCCGGGCGGAGCGCTCCTCCACGGCGAAGTCTTGCAAGGTGGTGCTGCTGTCGGTGTTCTTCTCGTCGGAGAGCTTGCGCAGAGCGGTCCCCCTCCAACTCACAACAACTTTAGATGCAATAGACTAACATGCTCTGTATGTGTGTTGATTGACATACCATTAATTAAGAAAAGGGGATTTGTGTATACCTTGAGCTTCGGTGTTAGGTTGCACTACAGCAATCTACGTCTGTGACGGCGGCCATAATCATAGTATCGGTGGCCAAAAAGCCATGGACAGACCTATGTAGGAGTCCCACGAAAAGCTGCCGACAAAGAAGCGCAGTATCGGTGGCTATCAAAACGCTGATGACACAACATCAGCCCCTCTCCCGCCGTGAATTAAAATTCAAATTTCGTACCCACCAAAGCAATCTATATCAACGGCCAAACAAACCTCAACGACACAGTTAAGCCCCCATCCCAGACCGCGACAAAAAATTCAAATTTGGAGTCCGCCAAAACAAGTTGTGTCGGCGGCGTGACCAGAGCCGTTGACACAGATGCAACCCTCTTACAGCGCACTAACGCCTGACGGAACCACCACCGAATTAAAATTCAAATTTTGTGCCCTTCAAAGTAATCTATATCGGCGGCGAAACAAACCCCGACGACACAGTTAAGCCCCCATCCTGGACCTCGACAAAAAATTCAAATTTGGAGCCCACCAAAACAAGTTGTGTCGGCTGGCGGCGTGACTAGAGCCGTCAACACATATGCAACCCTCTTACAACGCACTAACGGCCTGATGGAACCACCACAAGGTGGTCCCGCATGTCAAAAAGGGGAAGTCTCAGCCATGTGGGAAAACCAGAGAGTTGGAACAATGGAGGGCAGGCAGCATCCGACACAGATAAAATAAAAAATTAGGGGCGCTGGCGTGGGCTCGAACCCGCGACTTGCAGGAAGCCCGCGCCGCGCCACGCGCTAATAACCAGGTGGGATTATTTTTTATCACATCATTATGGGGCATGAGATTTATTTGTACTGAGGTCGCCACAACTTGTGTCGGCGGCCAGGCCCATGCCGCCGACACATACCTCTCTTTGTCGGCGGCCCCACTATGTCCCGCCTTATGGAGGATCGCTGACACATATCTCCTTCCCCTAGACGCCGACTTTCCGTCCGACCCTCGGCTCCATCGGCACTTTGCTTTGTAAAATATAAGGTTATAGGACAAGCAATAGACATCACTTTTTGTTCCAGGGGGGTGTATTACTCTGTGTTCGACCTCGGCTACAAGTTGCTTTGAAACCTTATGGTTAAATCAGCTTTCGGGGCACAACTACGTTATAGTTTTCAAACGAACTTGCAGCCGAGGTCGAACGCAAGGCAATGCACCCCCTGCAATGAGTTGTGATGTCTATTGCTCGTCCTATAACCTTAGATTGCACAAATCAAAGTGTCAGTGGAACCGAGGGTCAGACGGAAATTCGACGGCCTCTAGGTAAAGGAGATCTATGTCAGCGGCCTTCCATAAGACCGCCAACACAGCGAGGTCTGTGTCGTCGGGATATAGTATGGCCACAGACATAGAGTGGTCTGTGTCAGTGGCATAGGCCGGCCACTGACACAGGTTGTGGCTAGGGGCCATGGGCTAGTGTCGACATTGCTCCTCTGTGTCGGTGTCCACTTATTAACTGCCGACAAAAAATTTTGCCACTGACATGTGGCTCGGAAGTTAATATCGACAGGGTGGAGACCTATGTCGGCGGCTTGTGGCACTGACATCGATGAAATGAATGTGTATATCGAGTAAGTCAATAAATGTCTCAATTAAATCATAAATACCCAATTTTGTAGTTAATAATGTTTTAAATAACAAATTTTATAGTCAATTTGTTCAAAAAGAGTGGGGACAACCAGGTGAACCTTCGGACGACGTAATCAACATGCTAAAAAGACAAGGGCGTGGACAAAACTGTCCAAACTTTCTAACCAGGTTCAATTACCACGTAAGTTTCTTTCTACTATTCAACACACTATTCTATTACCACACAAATTCCTTAATGAATCTTCTCGCGCATGTTTGTGCAGTGTTAAATACATTCCTGCGTGCACAACGATCTCTGATAAATGTCACGTGGATGCAGCATTAGAATTAAGGTTCATAGATGCTATGATTGCCATGGATATCGATTTCAATCCGATGCAGCTGAGTTTGCTCGGCCCAATACAACTACGGTGAATAGCGGCGTTGTGAGTTATGTCACAGATGACCTTGGTGGACCAGAGATACAATATTATGGGATCATTGAGGAGATTATAGAAATATCTTATGAAGGCAAAAACAATTTCTCGCTCGTGTTGTTTTAGTGCCGATGGTTCAATCCAACTAGTGGGGTGCGGTGTACTCCAGAACTAGTTGAAATTAATCATAAAAAGTTGTATCAAAGGCCAGACGTGTTCATTTTGCCTGAACAAGTCGAGCTGGTGTTCTATCTCCCTTACACCCGCCCAGATTACAAAAATTGGTGAATAGCCCATAAATATCATCCAGTTGGTGGATTGTCTGGCCTCATGAAAGAAGCCTACGAGACTCGCCAAGACGTTTAGCCATTCCAAGAAGAAGAGTTATCAGGGGTGCTGCACGTCGATGTTGGTGTTGTGATACAACAAGAGGAAGAGGAAGAAGAGGAAAACAAAGAGGAAAACTAAGAGGAAGAGCAAGATGGAGAGGAAGAGGAAAAGGAAGAGGAAGATGAAGACGAAGAGGAAGCGGAAGATTTTTGAGCCATTTAATCTTATAGGATTAATGTCACATATATTTATATTTTTGCCATTTACTTTCGTATCCATTTATGTTCATATACATGTAATTTGATTTAATTAATACCCATCTAATTTGTGTCATTTCATTTCATTTAAGCAGGATGTATCGAGCTGTTATGAAGGCAGTTAAGAAGAGGAAGAACGTCTGGGGAAGAGGGGGAAAGAGGAGTGTGGGAGAGTCCAGCGCATCCCACAAGGAGGAGGAGGTGGTGGTGGCCACGAACTCCTAGGAGGGTGAGGAAGTGGTGGCAACCGACTCTCAGGAGGCAAAGGTGCTGGTGGCCCACGGGGGGAGGAGGTTGATTGGGAGTGGCCGGAGGGAGGCCAGGAGCCCGATTTTGTGGAGGGGGCTGTTGACACCCAAATTTGGCATGAAAATACGGTTATTTTAGTGGCCAAAAGAGGGTGAAAAATAGCATATTCCGCCAAAAAAGGAGCTAGATCGGCATACACTTGGGTGTCATTATTAGTTGATCGGTTAATGTTTGGAAAAGATGATGATCGGCTTTTATGCATGCATATATACGCAGAAGGATTAGATAGCCGATCAAAAGAGATGATGAACCGGTTAGCAGATCGGTTTATGCATTAATGGTGTGGCAAATATATTCGGTAGACGATCAAAGGAGAGTTCATATGATTAAGCATAGATATGATACAGTTGATTTTTGTATGTGCGTTAATGGAGGCATGGATCAGCTTATATATACACGTGCATGTATGGAAAGATCAAGAGCTGATCATGCTTAACTAATCAACATGTATATACACATGCGTGTGTACATGGAAAAGGAATAGCCGATCAACTAGTCATGACTAATCAACATATGCGTGCGTACATGACTAATCAAGAAGAGTAAGCCTGGAGGTCAAGGGATTATCACGTACGTGAAGGCCAAGTAAAAGAAGAGTATATGATCTGGAGTACGTAGCCGATTAGATCATTGATTAGCTGGTTCAGATATATATGGAAACCGATTCAGCAATATACGGAAAAGCCCTACGTGAAGTGCCTGGAAGATTCACAATCGGCTTTGCATATTAAGCCCATCACGTGAGGCTATACGTGATTAGCCATGTTTACCGTGTGGAGCCGTGAACACACCGGATGGCACACAACCACCGATACTTTCCGCAGCCTAGGAGAAGATTGTAAGTTAATTATTCATTTTTGCTTTTTTACATGTACCATTGCTGGTTAAAACTATATAACACACTATATACCTATTTTGTTTCTTATGGTCCATATTGTGCTGCCATGAAGGAGAAACACGGTGCAGAGTGCGATCCCTTGAACAAGCAATTGGACACACAACTCATCTACGACGAGCTCGGTAGGCTCAGTCACGGCAGGGCGGGTTTCATGGACTCTTTGCTGCCCCATGACACTTTGAGAGGGCAGGCCAGGGCACGTCGACAACAGGCCGCCTCTTCCTCACGTGCCCAGGTGGAAACCCAGAAGAAGCTGATCGAGGAGCTGCAGGAACAAAGGCAGGCAGACGACGCACGATGGCGGGTAGAAGAGCAAAGGTGGAAGGCACAACACGAGGCTGAAGAGCAGCGGAGGCGAGCGGAGAGAGAGGAGGACTTGAAGCGGCTGGAGGCAATCCAGAATCACAACTATATAATGTATCAATTCATGTATCAGGTAATTAAACGTAGTTAAATAGTTGTACTCACATGCATGTTTCACATTCTAACATATCCTATTTTCACAGAGATTCCAGGGGGACTCGGCCTAGGATCCTTACACCCATCTGCCACCTCCGTCGAATTACGTCTTCATGCAGACCCCGGGGGATCCAGCGACACACACCGGTGGTCCTAGCCCTTTGCCGCCGGCCTTGATCCCCTGGTTACACTTCCCCCTGTGCACCGGCGCCTTCTCCTAGGGTAATTCATTTTTTCAGTTTTCACAACATTTTTTATACAAGTTTGCAAATGTACATGTATTTTCAAATTGTTATTTCGTCCAATCTTGCAGGTGTGTGGCTCAGCTGCTCCAGTGGCACACAAACAGCCGCTGAGCAGATCATCAAGGGGTTCTTCACCGACCATTTTGATGGCTCGCAGAACAATTAGTGTACTTTTTATTTATGTTTTTGTCACTATGAACTGCTTGTGACTTAGAATTGCTCGTGTGACCTTTATGTATTGTTTGTATGGACTTTTTGACTTGGAGAACGACGTTTTGGTTTATTATCGGTCATTTTGTGGTTTTGAAGCTATGTGATTATGTATGTGCTCAAAATTGTGGTGCCGAGCACCTAAATATGTTGAGGGGAATTGGGGAATATAATTGTATTGGGAATTGTGTTTTATTGTAGGTTGAAATTTAGATTTTAAATGAATTTTCAGCATGTTTTTTGCTGGCCAACAGTTTGTGTCGGCGGCCTGGTCCACGGCCGCCGACACAGATATGGGTCTGTGTCGGTGGTCTAGTCCCTAGCCGACGACATAAGTAGCCAGTAGGTGGTCAGACAGCAGCCACCAGGTAGGACCTGTGTCATCGGTAAGAGACTAGGCCGCTGACATAAGTCTGCCATGTGGCTGCACACGATTGGTCCGTGGGGTCCACACGGCATAACGCCGTCTTCGCAGCCGTGCCGTCAAGGAGGGCTTGTGACGGTGGCTGACACGACCGCCGACACAGGTCCTCACCTGGAGGACTGGCCTCGAAGTTGAGTTTGTTGTAGGGTTTCTTTACGGCCGTCGATACAGATCGCTATGTCTTCGAACCTCTGTCGGTAGACCTTTGTCGTCGGCTGGCTGACGATATAGACTTTTGTCATCGGTTTTCTGGCTTATGTCGACGGTAAAAGCCATGGACAGTGGTCCCGATTCCTGTAGTGTTAGATCGGCTCTAGTATGGTTTTGTAACTCCGCTGCTGCTCATCACCATTAGCAAGATGCTGTCCCTAGACCTTTCAAGCGTTGCTGGTATGGCATCATGACCACCATGCACGCCCGCCATATATGTTGTTGTGCATGGCCACCTCACTGTTATTTGCACGGTGGAACCAGATCCTCTGACTTATTGCAGAGGACAAGGGATCACTAACATGTGGGCCCTATGCATGTGGGGTATACATGTCAGTGACACAACTGCAGAGGGCAGTAAGTCAGATGATCCCATTCCTTGCATGGTGCCATGGTGCAAAGCCCTCTTTCGTTGCCACTGGTCAGACAAATTCCATCTTTCCTCAATCCGTGAGATTACAGTGTCTTCGATCGTCACCGCATTGATCCTAAAACACTAGAAATTCTCACATTAATCGAAAAATAGTAGAAATTCTCACATTAATTAAAAATACTAGAAATTCTCAGGTTAATCACAGAAAAAAAAGAAAAGATCTCAACCATTCACGGTACATTAATCCTATAAAAGAATCTACACTGTCTATTGTAAATTTGACTCATGTTGCACGTTAAGAAATATATGTGCATGCATACCAAAATCGATCTAATATATTAGAGATAAACTCTAAATCTGATTTGATATATTGGAGATAGAATATGTGTTAGAGATTACCCTAAAAGGTTATGAATTAGAGATAAACTCTCTTTATATATCCACCAGAGGCGGAGCGCTCCTCGACAACGAAGTGGAGCAAGGTGGTGCTCTTCACTTTGGAGAGCTTGCGCAGCGCGGTGACCTTGAACGAATGTGCGTTCCGCGTGCTGTGCCAGCGTTCATCCAGTTCCCGGCCTTGACCACTGCCCCCTGCAGCTTGAAGAAGAGACCCTTGGTACTAACCTCATGGCTGGCTAGCTCCAGCCTCCAGCGTCTGGAGCCACAGTCTTATCTTATACTGATACAAATCCAGCCGCGCAAACGCACGAACCACCTCGCTCGTTATATGTAATAAAGTAGGGGCGAACAGAGCCACCACGTTAATGGTTTTGCCTGGCGGCAGTCGCTTGGGCCGTGCCGCGTGCTCGCCGACTGCTGGGCCCGAGCGACGCGAGCGCGCAGGCAGGCGACTGCCGCCTAGTCGCTCCCCCACGTTAATTATAGAAAATCCCATGTAATTAGAGAAAAAGAAAAATCTCCACCACAGATTATGATGGGGCCACCACGTTAATTATAGAAAATCCCATGTAATTAGATAAAAAGAAAATCTCCACCACAGATTACGATGGGGCCAGATTATAACAGTTTAGATTGAATCTATTAATGAAGAAATTCCAATGCAAATTAGAGAAAAAGAAAAGGTCTCCGCCATCGATTATGGTGGCATTACATTATAAATGCTTAGATCTAATATATTATCATAGAGAGAAATAATTATCTCCACCATCAATTATAGTGGCACCACATTATAATTGTATAGAGTAAAAAAATATTACAAATTCATAAATAAAAATAATAAAAATAAGAGTACATGAAAGATTGAAAAATGAGTCTATATTAGATAAATTTTAAATAAAATTACATAAATTTGGAATACAATTAATAGAAATAAGAGTTTGTCTAAGATTAAAAAAAAGCTTCCATGTTCGATACAATAAAAGAAATATAATGTTGAGAAATTTCCACCTAAATCAAAAAAATAAAATATCTACATCATTGAGTATGCTGATGCTAAACCATAACATTTTAGATTGTAAAAGAAAATCTACTAGAAATTCAAAATAAAAATAAATAGAAAAGGAATCCATGTGAGATTAAAGAAATAATTCAAACCGGCTGCAATAAAAAAGATTAATTGCATCCATGAAGCTGTAAAATTGCCTTACATGTATAAAAAAAAAATAGAAAGAAGGTCATATATATCGGACGTATAAATATAACAGGATCTAACAGAGTCATCACGTTAACCTTAAAATAATAGAAATTCTCACATTAATCCTAAAGCACTAAATTTTTAGAAAAGAAGGATATATGCCACTGATTACAGTGGAACTAGATTATAATAATGCAAATTTAACAAGATTGGATATAGTGGGGGCCATATTATAACGGTTTAAATTAAAAGGAAATATACTATAAATTCAAAATAACACAAATAAGAGTTCTTGTCATATTGAAATAAGAGCATAATAGATAAAATAAATAAAAAATTCTAAATAAAAAATATAAATAAAAGTCCATGCTATATTAAAAAATCCATATCAGATACATATAAAATAAAAAAAACTTAATTCGAAATAAGATAAGATCGAAATAAGAGCCCATGTTTGATTAAATGAAAAGTCCAAATAAGCTACAATAAATAATAGAAATATCATAATTAGAAATAAATGACTTAGATTTAAATAAAATATATTTGAAATTTGGAAGGAAAGAAATACAAAAATAAGCGTCCATTTCAGATTGGAGATAGGTTCCGTACATTTAAAACATGGTCCAATGGAGCCACCACATTAATCTTGAAATCATAGACATTCTCACATTAATCATAAATATAAAGATAAATCGACATCTTCGATTGTTGTGGGCTCTGACTATAACGGGTTAAAATAGAAATAAGAGTCTGTGTCATTAAAAAAGTTTATATCAGCTAAAAGAAACATAGAAATTCAGAAGAACAAATAATAGAAATAAAAGTACATCTTGGATTAAAAGAAAGAGTTTATCGACTATAGCAAAAGAAATTACAAAAATTTGTAATAGAAAATATTGAGAATAATAGTTAATGTCAAATAAAAGATTGAGACAAATGTAGCAGTGCAAACGCGTGAGCCACCATGCTCGTATGTGATATGTCCCTGTTGGTAATTAATGCTAGTATATAAAAGTTTTAGTGGGTGTGCTTAAAAGTAAATCAACACTAGTAACCTTATTGTTGTTGTTTCTAAATAGACTCGAAACAAGTATATGTGACCTGTCGCAGTGCTTCGCTCTCCTCCACCTGTGGCCGAGCTTGTTCTGTTCCCCACTGCTTGCAGCCGGTGACCACGGTGGCCCCATTCGACCCGAGTTCTGCGTACGGCTTTAATCCTACTCCCTCCGATCACCCAAACAAATCGCCGTTAACTTTTGGACACGTATTTAATCATTCGTCTTATTCAAAAAATTTACATAAATGTTATTTATTTTGTTATAATTTGGTTTATTATTAAATGTATTTTATGTTTGACTTATATTTTTACATATTTGAACTAAATTTTCTAATAAGACGACGGAGGGAGTACTTACTTTAGATCATAAAATCACGAGATAAATAAAATCTGACACATCGCATTGTTTTGCGTACAAAAGCTCAATGAATTACAAAATTTATTTCATACAAATTGGATACCATATGACATATTTATAAAAGTTACAACCTGTTTTCAGGTCAAAATGCACACCGTGCATTTACAGTAGCAACTGTATGGGATCTCAATTGGTTCTGTTCCCCACTGCTTGCAGCCGGTGACCACGGTGGCCCCATTCGACCCGAGTTCCGCGTACGGCTAAATCCTACTCCCTTCGGTCACAGAAACAAATTGCCGTTAACTTTTGAACACGTATTTAATCATTTATCTTATTAAAAAAATTTACATAAATATTATTTATTTTGTTATAATTTGGTTTATTGTTAAATGTATTTTAAGTTTGACTTATATTTTTACATATTTGAACTAAATTTTCTAATAAGACGACGGAGGGAGTACTTACTTTAGATCATAAAATCACGAGATAAATAAAATCTTACACATCGCATTGTTTTGCGTACAAAAGCTCAAAATGTCTCCTAGAGAAATTGTGTAGTCCACTGATGGCGTGATGGCTATTACTAGCAGTCTAGCACTAAAAATTTGCTTCCATTCCTTTTTTCAAGTCTTCATTGGGTCAGCAAAGGAGACGCTCGCCTGCCTGTGGGTCGCCATCAGGGAAGAAGAAACAGGCATGCAGCTTCTGGTTTTTCTACTCCCACACGAAGCGAATCATGCATCTCGGCGAGCGAACATCTCGCAATTCCTCACAAAGTTCACATGCATTTCTTTCAATGGTCAGACCACAAGAACGTCTCATTCGAGTAGGTGAGTGTGCTCAAACCGCACAAGTATTCGCGCCACGACGTCGTGAGAGCCATGGCTGCCGGTGCGCGGCCATTGGCATTGCTGCTCCTGCTCGTTCTCTTCTTCTCCCCTGCCTCCGCGGCAGATTCCATCCCGGCTAACTCCTCGCTCGCCGACGGCGAGACGCTTGTCTCGACCGGTGGGGTGTTCGAACTGGGGTTCTTCACCCCGCCGGCGTCGACGTCGACGGCGAGGTTCTTGGGCATCTGGTACAAGGGCATCTCTCCTCTCACTGTCGTGTGGGTCGCCAACCGGGAGGCCCCGATCGCCGGCACGACGGGGACCCTGGCCGTCCGCGACGCCGGCCGCCTAGTGCTCGCCGACGACCGGTCGGGGCGCGTGTTCTGGTCGTCGGCGCCGGCGAACGTAACCAGCGGCGGCGGCGGCGCTCCGGTGGCCAGGCTCCTGGACAGCGGCAACGTTTTGCTCCAAGACAGCAATGGCACTGGCGCGATCCTGTGGCAGAGCTTCGACTACCCGTCGGACACTCTGCTCCCGGGCATGAAGCTCGGGTGGGACCTCGCCGCCGGGCTCGACCGGTACCTGACGACGTGGAGCGGCGCCGGCGACCCGTCGCCGGGTGGCTACACGTTCAAGATCGACGTCCGCGGCGTGCCGGAGGGCTTTATCCGGCGGCGGGACGGCTCGTCGCCGGCGTACCGGAATGGGCCGTGGAACGGCCTGCGGTTCAGCGGCGAGCCGGAGATGGGGCCGGGCGACGCCAACTTCCGGTTCGAGTTCGTCGCCAACGCCACCGACGTCTACTACACCTTCCTCGTCGTCGACGGCGGCACCAGCGTCGTGTCGAGGTTCGTGCTGAACCAGTCGAGCGTGCAGCGCTACGTGTGGCTGCCGGCGGGGGGTTTGTGGAACCTCTACTGGTCGCTGCCGCGCGACCAGTGCGACCACTACGCGCAGTGCGGCGCCTTCGGCGTCTGCGACGCCGACGCCGGCGACAGCTCGCCGATGTGCGGCTGCGCCGCCGGCTTCGCGCCGGCGTCGCCGCGCGATTGGGCGCTCAGGGACAGCTCCGGCGGCTGTGTGCGCCGGACGCAGCTGGGCTGCGCCGGCGACGGGTTCCTGGCGCTGCGCGGCGTGAAGCTGCCGGACACGACGAACGCGACGGCGGACGCAGGCATCAGCCTCGAGCAGTGCAGGCAGAGGTGCCTGGCTAACTGCTCTTGCTTAGCTTACTCTGCGTCTAGCATCAAGGGAGGTGAGAGTGGCTGCATCATCTGGAGCTCGCCGCTGGTAGACATCAGGCGTTTCGCAAACGACGGGGACAATCTGTTCATCCGTCTCGCGGCATCCGACCTACGTATGAATCTCCTCCCCTCCGTCTCTAATTAACATCAAGCAGTTAATTTATTCAGTTTCAACATAGTTTTTGAGAATGATACTCTGATTGAGAAAATCTTTTGGGACATTCAAATTTGGATCTTTTGGTGTTGGAAGTGAGGTTCAGAAATTTAGACTTTCAGGGAGAGGGAATGGGTTGATCAGTCAGTCCTAGCATAATAGTGTAAGAATCGGGGATATTCTGGATAATACAAATATGTAGACCTTTAAGTCCTGATTGAGACTTTCAAGATTAACCTGCTTGGATTCTTCTGAGGAAGGAATTAAAAATTTTGTTGTCTTTGGGTAAAAAAACAGTCTGCTATCTGCTGATATGAAACTGTTCTTTAGCCTTGAGTCGCTACTCATTATTCTCAGTACTCACTACTACTCTTATCCAAATTTTTAATTATGCACGTCTAGACTTTTGTTTGGCAGTTGTTGCTTTCATGGACAAGTAGATAGAATTGATACTGCCTTTTCACTTTTATGTTTGACCTCGATCTTTCAAATAGATTATCACTTCCATTATTTATATTGCTGGCAATAAGGTTTGGCTACACAAATCTTTCAGAGATGTGCAAAATGCTTACAGTGCAGATTGAAGTGGCCTAATAGTTTAAAGGGACCAAACTTTATAGATGCTAAATATAGTTATTGCTGACTAACCAAATGATACACCTTTTTTTTTTGAGTCACCAAATGAGACACCTTATTTTTGTTAAAATGCACTGTAAATTTGCTCACTGTAATTTTACAAGGTTTGGCTACACAAATTTTTCAGAGATGTCAGAGATGTAATTTTATACTGTGTAGCTTAAAGTGACCTGAGAGTGAAAAGGGGGCAAATATTATAGAAGGCTAATATAGTGCTCGATGACTAACCAAATCATACACCTTATTTTGTTAAAATTCACCATACATTTAGTTCACAGGGTACTCCTGGATTTGATATGCTACCAGAAGAAAGTCAACATATTGCTATACTACCAAGTCCTCAAAAAGAACAAATTTAGGCCATACAAAAACATTGCTATCACTCGCAACAGCAATGATCACTAAAGAAACTATTCAAGTCAGGGGATTTATCTGTTTGAAAGCAACATCTTCAGTCAACCTTCATCTAGCACAATTAAAACGGCCTACTGAACTTTCCAAGGTGTTTCTCCCAGCCACCAATGGAGACGGCTCCAGGAAGAAAAACACAACACTTGCCGTTGTCGTAAGCATATCCTGTCTTCTTCTCTTCGGTTTCGGTGGATTCTTCATGTGGAGCAAGGTTTTCAGAAACAAAGGTGCGCCCAAGTTCCTCATTTCTGACAGGATATTATTGGCCGCACTGCAAATCCGTGTGCTAATCCATGTATGAAAACTTCACCTTTCTGCAAACCCAGGGAGGTTTCAGAGCACGCAGAGCCGGCAGAGGCTCACCTCGATTGACTCGAGCATCCCTCTTACTCCGGTCCAAGACAGGAACATGGACGATGAATCCAGTCAGAGCAAAGAACTGAACGTCACTCTCTTCGACATCGGCGCAATAGCTTTGTCCACTGACAATTTTGCCCCATCGGCAAAGCTTGGTGCAGGCGGCTTCGGCACGGTCTACAAGGTATACAAACTATAGTAAAAAATGCAATTTGGTGGATAGTGCAGAGGTTGAAAGTTATACTTCTATTATCCAAAAAATATCAAATGTGAAACTGATATTCGGTGAAAAAGGGCTTCTTCGGGTGAGAGATTTTTTTTACGGGTTTGCTATTTCGCAGGCGCCTGAAATTTGAAAAATGGTGCAGGCGCAAAAAATTCCACTAAATTTCTACTATTTTTCCACATTTTCATTTACTGAAAAAAATGTTTCGTGATAGTGGATTTTTTTTCTTCTGAAGTCTAATTTATTATAGATTTATTTTGTTTTCTTTTTATTATAGATTTATTTTTTTATGTTTATTATAGATATTTTTGTTTTATGTTTATTATAGATTTATTTTGTTTTTATTTATTATAGACTTCCGCTTTTTGCTGTGTCGCTCGTTGGCTGCATGTACGCGGCATGCGCCTACACAAACGCTGAAATTATAGGCGCCTGCCTAATAGTGCCTCCCTTTTTTAACAGCTTGGCCAAAAAAAATCTGTTTTGAATAAAATTTGCACAAACATACAAAACAATGTTAAAAGATACACTATACGGCGAGGCTTATATAGCTTGGTGGGTAGTATGTGCTCTAGAAGACAAGAGGTGCAAATTTGATACCCAATGGTTTCATTTTATCACACTAAAAAATTGGACGAAGAAATGACCGAACTTTTCCGATCTTTGGTAAATTTGGTTTTTCTTGCGCCCTTCCAATTTTTTTTGTGCAAACCGAAAAAACATAACCTTGCTATATACATTTCAAACATCGATTTGAATTTTGAAGCAAGAAGCTGAGAACAGTTTGTATGGAACGAACCAGGGAGAGCTGGAAGGAGGGCAGACGGTGGCGGTGAAGCGGCTGTCGAGGTACTCGACGCAGGGCCTAGATGAGTTCAAGAATGAGGTGATGCTCATCGCGAAGCTCCAGCACGTGAACCTCGTCAGGCTCCTGGGGTGTTGCGTCCATGGCGAGGAGCGGATCTTGGTGTACGAGTACATGGAGAACAAGAGCCTCGACTACTTCATCTTCGGTACATCAGCTCAAACTTAACCTGTTCATCTTGACGTACGTACGCCATTGTCAGTACTATTTCAGCTGAATCTTTTTAGATAATGGAAGAAACTTTCTACTTCTGCATCAATTAAGGATGTATACAGCTAATTTCAGCTGAATTTAAGGATGAAATCTGTGTATCAGCAGACAAGGCTCGATCAGCGCGGTTGAGCTGGGCCAAACGGTTCGACATCATCCTCGGGATCGCGCGGGGGCTCCTGTACCTGCACCAGGACTCGAGGTTGAAGGTGATCCACAGGGACCTCAAGGCCGGGAACATCCTCCTCGACAAGGACATGAACCCCAAGATCTCGGACTTCGGCGTCGCGAGGATCTTCGGCGACGACACCGACTCGCACACCCGGAAGGTCGTCGGCACATAGTGAGCGCATGCAGCACGCACTGAATTAACTCCGCCATGAATTCCAATGCGAGAAGCTCGGATGTCAATGTGCACGCGATATATGGCAATGGCGACGTCGTGCTGAATGCTAATTGATGATGCACGCATGCTGCCTGCATGCAGTGGGTACATGTCCCCGAAGTACGCCATGGACGGCGTCTTCTCGGTGAAGTCCGACGTGTTCAGCTTCGGCGTGCTGGTGCTGGAGATCGTCAGCGGCAGGAAGAACCGGGCGATGTACAGCAGCGGCGAGCAGACGAGCCTCCTCAGCCACGTAAGTCGTCGGCCGGAGCTCAGCATGCAGCTTAGTTGGGCTCACCGTCGCGCAGTTAATTAACGTACGTGGAAAAGCCATTCTCGTGTCGAAATCAATCGATGGGCATGCACATGCAGGCATGGAGGCTATGGAGGGAGGGGAACGCGCTGGCGCTGCTCGACGAGGCCGCCGCCGCCGCCGCCGCCGGCGGCGTGTACAGGAGCTCGGAGGTGCTGCGGTGCGTGCAGGTCGGGCTGCTGTGCGCGCAGGAGAGGCCGGAGGATCGGCCGCACATGGCGACGGTGTTCCTGATGCTAGGCAACCTGAGCGCGGCGATGCCGCCGCCGAGGCACCCGGGCTTCTTCAACCTCCAGGGCTCCACCTCCACCGACGGCGAGTGGTCCTCCGCCTGCACCGTCAACGACCTCACCGTCACCGTCATCGAAGGCCGGTGATGCCGCGTACGTCCACAACTCCACATGGCGTTTCACTGACCGGAGCATTGAGCCCTTGGATGGTGTGTTCCAGTGTGTGTGCTTGTGTTTTTTAAAAGTAGTGGAGTGGATGGCTTGCACCGCAGCAAGTAGTGTGATAGTACATTTTTTTTCTTTCTTAGGTTGACCTAGACTAGGGTGGTAAACCAGGATTTTTTATAATATTTATATTTTTTGTATTTCAGAATTAATTAAATAATTATCTATTTATTAAAGTTAAATAATAGACATCTTCCGCCATTCCATCGTTGGGATATAAACCTCGTCCATTCAAATGACAATATTTATATTGTTTGGCATCTGGCCAGGCGGAATGGGCATATGAGCAACGTGGACAATAGTTGACATTTGGTTGAACGGGATTTAGGTCCCGTTCTTTTGAGCTGATCTGAACGGCTGAACAGTTGAACGGTTGAAATGACTGAACTTTAAAAGCTTCTTGAGTTAGTCTCGAGATTCGGATATTATTTGACTTGCTTTTTAAAGCGTTAGAACTCACTTTCGAAACAATGAAAAAAGGACCGAAAAAACTCAAAGCATATATCTTTTCAAAACGTAGATAAGTTGTTAAGCTGTTAGCCGTTAATTAAGCTGAAAAGAACTAGGCCTAAATCCCGTCCAATGAAACGGCGAAGCAACAATGCTAGGCTCCTAGCAACTCTTTAATCGAGCAGGTAAACTCCCTGCGTAAGCAACTCTAAAAACCAGAATATTGTGTTAAGATCGTTTACTTGGTAAATCGTCGACTCGGAAAACAACGGAACGACAACTCAGTGGACCAGAGTGGACCAGAGATGACAGAGAATGCACGGCATTTGCTTGTAAAGGCACACGTCAAAGGACATGTAAATTGGTCGTCCTGTTGAACTATTTTTTCCACACATGCATATTCTACCCTTCCAACAAGCATGTTTTGCCATTTAACCGTTTGGGAATTTATCTTGCTTGTCGTAATCCGTCCGTTGGACGGATGGGATTTATAATCCACCTAACAGGACGGCGAGAGCGTCTATTTATTTAACTTGATCATTATTTATTTATTTTCAAAAAAATAAAGAACATAAAATGTTAAAAAAAAAATGGAAACCTGCTGCGCCTGATAGCACATACTGGGCTGACCGATAGTGTGGGCACATTGAAATTTCAGTGATGTATTAGGATGCTTGATGAATGTTGCACAAAAAGGAAATTTTCATAGAAAAGTGTCCTTGTCCCTACTATCAAAAAGTCCCTATCGTCACACTTTACTAAAACTAACCACAGATCTATTGCACTAGATTACCCACCATGTTATTTCGTCGTCATGGACTCTAGTGGCTGTAGCTCTTTTTTTACAAAGAGATGTGAAAGTTTCTTGCCAAAGCATGTTAACATGAGGTCAATAGATGCTGAGGTAGAGAACGAAGATGGCATTAGGTCGAGTGTTACAGGAATATATGGAGAACTAGTGCAAGACAAGGATGCTACTGATCCGTAATTGGAAAATGGAGATTATTAAATTCATTTAGTCGTGGCGCACAGGTGCATGGAGAGAAGCATTGGGTTGCCTCGTTCAGAACTCCATATGCTCCAGAAGCCCAATTTCTTCCGGCAATGTACACATTTTCACATCATTATTTCCAATCACTCCTTGCAGGCTACTGCACAAGACTGCACACTAATGCAACAAGATAAGCAGGGCCCCTGGACACACTGTACGAAGCCTCTGCAAGTATACAAAACAAATGATCAAATCCATGGTGATAAATTACTATCGTTACTGACATGTCACACAAGCAGACAATGTATCAATATCCAGAAGGCAGCAGTCGCTTACAAGTTCCATTATAGTCATCACAAAATTGTTCTCCCACGCAAAATTTGGATGCAAAGCAGCATCCAGTTGGTAGACTTAACTAACAATAAAATTGTCATATGAGGGGACTCGTATACATCTCGCAACAATCATTGGCCAGATTATTGATAGCCATACGAAGGTGACGATGAAGCTGCTGGTTCGGGTGGCTGGTGGGCTTCTCTCTGTTTGGCATACTCTGCAAATATTACCCAACCATCGAGGAACTACATGAAAATACACTAGTATCAGTAGCAGATCAGAGATGCAAGGCAAAAGCTACAGTGCAGGCAGTGTAAACACCTACAAGGCTACAACAGAGTAAACCAATAAGAAAGATATGCACTGACAAACTAAAAATAACTGATTAATGCACTATAAACGTTAATAACTGCTCAATTGCTCCCAATTTTCAAGGTACATCTTCGAATGTTTCCATGAGAATACAAGATCTATACTTGGTACATCATTGAAAGTTGAACCAATGTTCCCTACACTGGATTACCATGAATCTGATAAATTGAGCACTCACCTTTCCATCCATGCCTTTTATGCCCTCGCCAGCTTCTTCTACAGTTGCATATTTAACAAAGCCAAACCCTCTGGAGTATCCAGATATTCTATCCGTGATTACCCTCGCTGCACACAAAAAGATGTGTCCTAATGACCGAAAATGGAATTTGTACTAATACAAAGAGGAAAGAAATGAAGAGGTTAGAACCATATACCTTCAGTAACTTGACCAAATTTCGAAAATGCTTCTTTAAGTCCCTCAGATGTTGTGCGTTTATTCAACCCTGCATAGGTGAACTTGTTACTACCATAATATACAGCCAAGTTCATAGTTAGCTGTATCTGCAAAAATGACTTCATACTATTGATAGCGATTTTTCTCATTACATATTTATGGAAAAGAACAAACCTCAAAACAAACATAAATTATAAGAGATGGAAAATTTAGATCTCATTGGCTTCTTTTCTTCAAAATAAATGACAACCAGATGAACTATGGACATATCAAAAAATGAATTAAAGAGAGATAATCTATCGACCTTAAAATAATGCAAAACTTCTTTGTTTTTCCATCACAAAACTAAAAAAGTGCAGTAGTTTCACTAGCATTGCATGATAGGAAACTAAAGTGAAAGAGAAATCAACATACTGCATGCACTTTCTTCCTAGCTTATCTTATCTACTTATTTAGCTGCATTAATGTTTCTTATTTTTCAAAAGATTTTGTAATCCTTTTTTTTGTAAAAACAAAACTTTCTTCCTAGCTTAACTTATCTATCTTATCTACTTATTTAACTTATCTCCTAACTTTGAAAGCTTGTAGAGGTGGCCTTCAAAGTTGAGTCCAGTTCGGTTACTTGTTTTCAAGAGATTTAGACATGCCATCAAGATTTCAAAAAACAAATCCTTTGTATTTAAAATGTAGATAAGCAAAGAAACATATAAGTCAAATAAGAGCTAAAGAACAGGGTTTGCACAGAGCAACGGAGATGGAGGATGCAATCAGAATACTTGATTGATGATCAGCTAGATTCTTATTAGCATACTGATTTTCCTAGATTTCCATAACAATATTCCCAAGAACAATTGAGACAGGTCAATCATGCAGCGTGAAAAAGACAAAGCTAAAAGCTTCAATCGTTTATATTGCATACTAACTTTCTATTAAAATAGTATGCCTGGAACCTTGCATATAACTCTTCTCTTGTATTAACGTTTTAGACATGTCATAGGTCAAAGTTCTAAAAATTTATCCATGAAAATATTTTGAACCATTTAGATTGGGCACATGAAAATCATATATTTAGATTTGTTTTGAAAAACATTCCCATAATATCATAAAATCTGTGAATTTTCTAAACAAATTGCAATGGTGGCTAGCAGTCATAGAGAGGCATAACAGGCACCGATTCTTTCAATCTTTCTCTAAAGCATACCTGCTACATGGCTTCCTAACATACATCTTCAAGCTATAACCTTTCCATTTACACAGCTCTGTTTATTACTCAGTGGTTAACCAAGCCAATTTAAAGAGGTGTGCTTTAGTTTTCTTTGGGGTTGCTATTTTCTCTACAACACTTGCTGCAATACTACTAGTTCAGTACTGCAGTGCATAGGCTACTTAATCGAGTGCCGGCAGCCAAAATCATAATTCAAACCTCTTTAGTATCAGCCAATGTGCTCACAATTCACAAAAACAGTTGACATTAATATTTGACCTTTTTTCCTGCTCTCGTGTACTAAAATGTGGGCTTAGAAACAATTAACTAGCTGGTGATCAATATGTTAACCTCTTTGACATGTCAGCTGAGTATACATGTGTAGTGCTTGTCTCAATCGGTAGCTAGTTTAGAAATAGCTGCTGATTAATTTTGGTACGGAGTTGGACATTCTTAACATTTAGTTCAGCTGAAATGATCTTGCGATACAAAAATCATTATAGGGTCACAAGTTCTCTACCAAATTGGACATCTACCAAATTAGTAGTTCTCAAGTTAATAAATTAATATTCAGACACTTCACAGCTCTTCTATACAACATCTATTTGTTTGCCTGAAATGTTTAATTTGTAAGCCATTTATTTTGAACCATTATATCTATGTCAGAGTTTTGCATTTGTTAAGACCTGGATGGTTAATCCTGTGAGCTGTCGGGCGGATATACATGTATCTGTTGCATTATTGTTGAAAAAATAATACTTGGTACTATATCATGCATGTCGATGGTGATGTTGCCATGATGCATCTTATCTTAGCTTTTTAATAAAACAAAGAAATAAAAAAGGTGCTAAAATTTTACATTTTGGCCTAATTCCGCACTCCCGCAACACAATTTACTCCAAAAAAAAAGTAAACGAAACCGTAAGCGACATTCGGCTTCAATCCTGCTGCATACGACTACGGATCACAAAAGGAACGGGCCTAAGGCACGGTTGACCAACCAAAACAAGGGATTTTGCAGAAGAAGGAAAGAGAAAGGGCTACTTGCCTGAAACGAAGAGGTTGTTGCACGGCTCCATCGCGGGGCGGGCGGCGGGGGGAGACGGCGGAGCGAAGGCCGAGACGGAGAACAGCCGCCGGAATCCGGCGCGAGCAGCGGCGGCCGCCATGTATCGAGGAGAGTCGGGTCGGCGACGGGGGCGGTGAAGATTTGTGAAGAGAGCGGCGCTACGGAGCTTGTCGCGACGAAGGGTTTTGTGTATCTTTACGGACACAGCCCGAATGGTTAACTGCTGCTATAAGTCTGGTTCTATGGGCCGAAAAATCAGGCTGGGTCATGGGCCTCGTGGCCTGCACGAATTTGTTTACATTGTATATTTTTATTTCCCCAAAATAAATAAATAATATTTATTTTATTAAAATTAAATAAATACACGTTCGTCGCCATCCATATGGTGGGATACAAATCCCACCTAATCAACCGGTAGGAGTATTTTATATAACCCGTCGATTAGATGGGTCAGATTTAGGACTAATAGCCTAACTTCGCCTTTTGGTTGGGCGAAATCCCGTCCAACAAAAAGACAGGGTTTATCTTTCCACTAAAATCCCGTCGACAAACAGAGGGAATTTATCCTTCCGCCCTTCATGCATGCAGTATTGCAGTGAGCACGTTTCACGGAATAAACTAATAACTACTTCAGGAATTAAGAATGCTTACATGGCGGTATTAAAATGGTCTATTCATGAATTAAGAATGCTTACGCGCCTATTTATTTAATTTAAATAAAATGGTTATTTATTTATTTTGTTAAAAAAATAAAACATTGATATTAAAAAATCCCATGGCTTATAGCCTGGCTAACGTGATTTGGCCCAATAGGCCATGCAATCGTGTGTGTGGGCTTGCCCTGCGATGCAGCCCAGTAACCGCCAAAAATTCAAGCTGGAGTGGAATCCCTCGTCTTCTCCTCAATCGACTCCCGAGCGCGGCGCCTCCACGCCACCTCGCCGGCGCCACCGCCTCTTGCCGCCTTGCCGCGTTCCTCCCAGAAACCGAGCCTGACTCCAATTCGAGATGTAATCCCCGTCTATTAACGCCTCCCCATGCTCGCATCACAGATCCAGTCCTATAATCCTCCGCCTCCTCGCCACCGCCTGATGAGGACATCATTGACGAGCTCGCTGTCACTGATGAGCTTGCTGATGGAGTAGAAGAGCGACAAAACAGCATGAATCCTCAAGCCGTACCATTCAAGCCTTCATCAACTAAAGTTCAGAAAGTTAGTTACAAGGTTCAAGAAGTCCCCGACCACCAGGCCCTAGTCGAGGGGACGTCGAACTCGCTGCCGAGTCCGGTTCGGACTTTCAGGACCAGTACACCTTCAAACGGACGCCCAGATCACATACGACGTCCAAATGAGGCAAATAAGGACTACGAAAAGCTTACAAGAAAAGCTTTCCAACGGATCTAACCACGCCTCTAAATTCCATCCATGTCAACGGGAATCGCGAAAACAAGTTGACAAACAGAAACTTTTCGGCGCTGCGTCGCCATATTTTTGGGCCCAAAGCCCGTGTACCCCTAGAGTTAGGACGTGTGGGCACCTGTTTGGACGCCCCTCCTCTGACCGCCGCCCTATATAAGTCCTACGCCGTGCTTCGTCTTAGTTGGGTTTTGTTTAGTTGATTTTGTCACTGTCGTGTGAGATTTCACCTTGTTCTTCTTATGTCGGCTAGACCAACAGGACCAAGTTTCTGAACCCCATTATCCTTAATCTATATTCGCAATTGAGATTGTTTATCTTGTGTTCTTACTCGTTCTTCGGTTGCCTGTAGGAACCATCCTTCATGGATAGGTCGATCGTGCCTCTAGTTCGGTTGATAACAATCGTCGTGGTGGTTTTGCGATCGCCGGGATTTTCAGTTCCTTTGCGGGGTTGGAAGCCGGATCGTTTAGGTCTCCGTGACACCTACCGAATTATCCTTACCATCTCTCACCAGAAGATCGGGACCCCGCGTCTGACACCTATTGAATTATCCTTACCATCTCTCACCAGAAGATCGGGACCCCGCGTCCGCGCCCATCACCGCCATCGCCGACTCACTGGCTCATACCCTAGCGATAACCCTAGATCAAGCCTCAACAAGTCCCATCCATGGAGAAGATCTTCCGACTCCGGAGCTCGGAGGGGAAGGTGTTCGTCACACCGATGTGGGACAATCGCTCGGATGCACCAATCCGTCGGCCGGTGGATGTGGCGAATCCCATGCCCATCTCCTCCCACGCCCGTACGGCCGCCCGTGCTGATCTGGTGATCGCCTGGTTCGCCGCAGACGCGGATCTTGCCTCCGCCCTGCGTGTCGCTGGTTCTGATCCCGTCCGTGCTTGGTACGCTGCCGCCGCCCATGCCCATGCTGACGCAGCAGCGGCCTCGCCTGATCCACGGGCTGTTGCGCGCCCGTGCACGCCGGAAGGCAGAGGAGGAGCTCGCTTGCCACCACTGCAAGCGCCCGAAGGCCGTGGGTTGCCCTGCTGCTGCACCAACCGCACCACGCCTGCCTGTGACGCTCCTTAAGGGAACTGAAGTAGCGCATGACAGCATAATCCTTATGTCATAGCTATAGAATGTTCTAGAATCTAGTAGTATAGTTGATGTCCAGAATTATACAGCAAAGTGTCCTAGAATTAGTTGACCTCTAGTGTGTTCTAGAGTCACTTCTCACTAGAGTGAGAAGTAGGGTACTATAAGAATATTTTAAAACTAGCTAGGCTGAAGATCCTAACCTCTATATATGTGTGTATACTTGTATTAAAAGAGATAGAGAACTCCTTTTAGATTTCACTTGACACTAGCAAATTCAGCTCTCAACCTGGGTTGTTTTTCTAACATTTGGTATCAAAGCCTGTGTTAGAAAGAGTTAGAAAGTGAGATGGCTAACAACGAGCAACGAGGGAGGGAGTCCAGGACTCCATTGCGCGGTGGGGAGTCCAGGACTCCGCCGCGCCAAGAGCCCCGTCGCTCGCATTCAATAACCCCAACTCGGGGACGAAGGCATCGTGACGGTGGTGCCCGTGAAGTTGTTGTGCAGCGGGTGGTCAAGGAGGTGGGTGGCCCAGCCAGCTATCCGACACTCACGAAGACCAACTACGAGCAGTGGAGTTTGCTGATGAAGGTGATGTTGCAAGCATGAGGCTTGTGGGAGGCAGTGGAGATTGGTGAATCAGATTTCCAGGAGGATCGCATGGCACTAGAAGCAATACTTCGTGCCGTGCCTTCGAAAATGGTTACTGTGCTTGCTGTCAAGCCAACTTCCAAGGAGGCTTGGGAAGCGATCCGGTTGATGCGCATTGGCTGTGATCGAGTTCGGAAAGCCAAGGTGCAGAGCTGAGGAAGGAGTTCGAGGCGATCTCGTTTCGAGAAGGTGAATCCATCGACGATTTCGCGCTCCGCCTCTCTAGCCTCGTCACCACACTTGGGACGCTTGGAGAACCGCTTGAAGAGTCAAAGGTGGTGGAGAAGTTTCTGCGTGTTGTACCTCCAAAGTACGCGCAGATTGCTCTCGCTATTGAAACTCTACTCGATCTCTCAACATTGTCGCTGGAGGAAGTGGCCGGAAGGCTTAAAGCGGTGGAGGATCGGATGGAACTATGTGAATCACCAAAGACTGGAGGCCAATTAATCCTTACAGAGGACCAATGGCCGGCTAGATGGAAGAACAAGTAGCACAGTGACGGCTCTTCAAGGTCAACCAAAAACAATGGAGGCGACTACAGACGTCCCCAAGCGCCTCGAAAGAATGGAAGCGGAGGCAGGAACAATGCAAAGGAGGGAACCTGTGGCATTTCCCGTGACAAGTGTCACAATTGTGGTCAATTTGGCCACTGGGCCAGAGATTGCTGTAAACCAAAGAAGGAGCAGGCACACCTGGCTCACTGTGTAGATGAAGACAATGAGCCAACACTGTTGATGGCCCAGTCGGTTGCGGTCTCAAATACACCAGAGCCAAAACCTGAACAAATCCATCTGGATGAGGCCTATGCACAAGCACTCCTTGGAGCTGAAGAAGATGATCACCAAGAAGATTGGTATCTTGACATCGGCGCAACAAATCACATGACTGGTCGCAGCGATTTTTTCGCCAAGCTTGATCGCAATGTGGCCGGCACTGTCAGATTTGGAGATGGGTCGGCTGTGAACATTCAAGGTCGTGGAACCATTCTCTTCACCGGCAAGCATGGCGAACATCGAGCACTCACCAATGTCTACTACATCCCTCGGCTCAAGAATAACATTGTGAGTATTGGACAACTGGATGAGAATGGCTCGAAGGTTTTGATAGAAGATGGTATGCTGAAAATCTAGGATCAGCATCAACAACTTCTTGCCAAGGTGAGTAGGGGAACAACAGACTATATATACTTCGATTAGAGGTTGCTAGCCCAATTTGTCTTGCTGTGCACAAGGATAAATCTTGGCTCTGGCATGCTCGCTACGGTCACTTGAGTTTTGGAGCTCTTCATCAGTTGGCCAGTCAAGGGATAGTGCATGGACTACCACAGATAAAACATGTGGAGCAGCTTTGTGATACTTGTGTCATGACCAAGCACCGTCGAGCACCATTTCCCTCTAAGGCCATGAACAGAGCACAAGGCCTACTGGATCTTGTTCATAGCGACATTTGTGGTCCAATTTCACCTCCAACACCCGGTAGTTGTCGCTACTTCCTTCTATTGGTGGACGATGCTAGCCGCTGCATGTGGTTAATGTTGTTAGCAGCCAAGAGCGATGCAGCAACAGCAATAAAAAAGTTTCAGGCAGCAGCAGAGGTTGAGTGTGGAAGAAAATTGAAGATCCTCCGCACTGACAATGGTGGTGAATTCACTTCAATACAATTCGCACGCCACTGTGAAGATCAAGGAGTACAACGACAATATTCTGCTCCTTATACGCCTCAACAGAATGGTGTGGTTGAGCGATGGAATCAAACGATTGTCGCCACCGCACGAGCATTGCTGAAACAGAGGAAGATGCCAGCTGAATTTTTGGGGCGAGGCTGTAAGTACAACAATCTTCTTGCTTAACCGTGCCCCAACAAAAGCGCTCAACGGCATGACACCATATGAGGCTTGACACGGGCGAAAGCCGGTGGTGAGTTTCTTACGCACTTTCGGGTGTTTGGCGTATGTCAAGGATATACAACCAAATCTGCGCAAGCTTGACGATCGGAGCACCCCAATGGTATTTATTGGATATCAACAAGGCACAGCGGCATACCGATTGCTTGATCCTAGCACTCGGTGTGTCCATGTATCTCGGGACGTTATTTTTGACGAAGATGCTGGATGGAACTGGGAGCAAGAAGCAGGTGAAGAAGCTGCACCGATAAACGACTTCAAGGTGGAGTATATGGTTTCTCATATGTACCAGTCGGTGGAGCCAAGTCTTGCTGGAGATTCGTCACTAGGTGAGAGTCCAATAACACCTCCACATAGGGACTTATCTCTGATCCATACACCAGAATTTGCAACACCACCATCAAATGATAGCTCCCGCCTAGATGCTCACCATGGGGAGCCGCCAGTGCGTTATCGCACAATGGACAATGTGCTTGGTGGTGCACTTACCACGCCAGGATTAGCACCACAAGATTTAGAAGGTGCAGAGCTGCGCTTAGCATACACCGGTGAGCCAACATCATTTGCTGAAGCAAAGCAACATGAGGAATGGCGGGCAGCCATGAAAGAAGAAATGAAGGCATTACTAAATAATAAAACATGGGAGATGGTTGATTTACCTCGTGGACATCAACCAATTGGGCTCAAGTGGGTATTCAAGGTAAAGAATTATGAAGCTGGGAAAGTGATAAAGCATAAAGCCCGCCTTGTTGCCAAAGGATTTGTTCAACAGTCGGGGATTGATTTTGACGAAGTATTTGCCC
>SPJY01033114.1:2590853-2603755 GCA_005191435.1 Raddia distichophylla | reverse complement strand
ATATGTATATATGTATGTATGTATGTATGTATACTTGTACTAAAAGAGATAGAGAACTCCTTTCAGATTTCACTTGACACTAGCAAATTCAGCACCACTCCATTGAACTCCAGTGAGTTCAGCTCTCAACCTAGGCTGTTTTTCTAACAGCGCAAGTTCTTCCACCCAAACCACCAGTGTCTTCCCTGCGCGCCCGGAGGGGACTACCGGAGCTCAGGTGCAAATGCCCGCCATTGAAGCTTCTTGCGACTGCACCACAGCCACCACTGAAGCGTCCTGCTTGAGTATCACTGCTTGCTCAGTATGTCTCGTGATGCTCGCCAATGTTAATGTGTGAGATGTCTTAAGTCTAGACTCTAGAGATTGTGTTGCCTGCTCCGTAAAATTAATCTTGGCTGACATAGATTCTTTTAGCACTGGTATATTACTGAGTTTAATGGGTGCAGTTTACTATGAGAAACACTGTGTAAAAAAAAATCAGATATGAATATGGAATATGAGTGATGGAGTTTGTTGTATTTATGTGATTGCCCATTTCTCCTGTGATATGAATAGCAGTTTACTAGATTGCTTGAAGAGAGAAGAAATGACCACTCTCTGGACAATGCATCTGCTACTCTATTTTTGGAACCTTTCTTATACTAAAACTTGAATTGCATTCCAACCAGCATGGTCATAGCTTTCTTTTGCAATTCTGTTGTCAAGGCTTGCTCATCTAAACGGCAGACTCTTGTGATCAGTCTTAATGACAAATGGTCCACTGCTTAAATATGGTCTCCACTTATCTACTGCCATCAAAGTGGCCAAATTTTTTTTTTTTCATAAACGGGCAATTTCTTGTTCAGTTTACTCCAGGCTTTTTAGTAGTAAAGTCAGTCATAGCTAAAGCAGGGGTAGCACTCATTACCTTCTTAAAGGAGACAAATGTTGTTTCAGTTTCAGGAGACCATATGAAGCTATGCTCTTGCAACAGATTGATAAGCATCTGCAGAGGAAGCTATAAAATCAAGTGTGCAGGATAGAATGTCTGTTAAAGGAAAGAAATCTTTTAGAGTCCAATTTGGATCAGACGTCCCTCCATCTCTCCCATGCCCCCGATGCCCGATAAGACTTGTTTGACCTGCCCCGCCTCCATCCTTCCCTCGCCGATCGAACCAACAGTTCAGGGTTTATACCCTCCGCAAGCAAGCAGAAGATAACCTGCCTGATGGAATTCTACCGACCAGTGCTCCGGATTACGGAACAATCACGGATGGATGAACACAAGTGATACAAGAGGAAATCAGAATTGGAGAAAGGGCAAAACAGCATAGAGAATTGGGGAGGATCACTGTTTACCTCATTGTCGATAATTGCCAAACGGCTACAGATTTCGGTTACACACCCACTCCGTCGACTGGGCCTTAGCCATACGGCCCTACAATTTTTTTCTCAGAAATTTAAAGAACGATAAAAATAGGAATTTACGTACACAAAAATTGTTGCCAGCTAAACTGAACTCCCAAAATTACCAGGTAAAGTTGTAGGACAATGTACATATAAATTGTGTTTCTTTCCCCCGAGAAACAATGTTCAGAGAATCAGAGGAAAGGAAGAATCAAGCGCATGGACACTTTATTACATCAAGGAATAGCTCATTATTTATTATACATTGGTTCCAGAAATCAAATAGCAGAACACTGGGCAACAATTTTCAAGGTCTTAATTTAATTTCACTCATTGTTTCACCATCCTGAGAAATGGCTGGGATTCTCTGGGATTCTAAATACAAAAACTCTTCAGTCCTAAGACTGCAGGAAACTAGCATACTTGGCACCAAGGAAGAGCCTCTGCACGCAGAGCAGAGCATTCTTTCTCACTTCGGCATTCTCATGGTTCATGAGCTTCATGACTCGGTCCTTCGCCTTGAGGTCTGCCACCACTATGCGACCAGAAGGATGGTACTGAAGGAACTGTGAGAGGTCGTAGCAAGCGACCGCAAGGGCAGTGGTATCGGTTGATGAGTCAATAATTGTCATAAGGACACGTAGAATCTGCAAAATTGTGAAGGTGTCACTCCATGACAATTACAGAGCAACTAGATTCATTTCATTCAAGAATATGAAGCAAAGCTTGGCTGGTTTGGTTCCAACTGTGTCTGTGACCAATCAATACATGTTATTGGTTGTTATGTGAGAGGTCGTAGCAAGCGACCGCAAGGGCAGTGGTATCGGTTGATGAGTCAATAATTGTCATAAGGACACGTAGAATCTGCAAAATTGTGAAGGTGTCACTCCATGACAATTATAGAGCAACTAGATTCATTTCATTGAACAATATGAAGCAAAGCTTGGCTGGTATGGTTCCAACTATGTCTGTGACCAATCAATACATGTTATTGGGTGTTATGATCACTTTGTTTATTCATAACCACTTTGTCTATTCATCAGACAAACAGAAGTTCATATGATTAATTAGCCATGTGGAACAGCACCAGAACCAAAACCTATTGAGTATATGCTATCTGGGGTATTCCGTATTATAGTATCTCCAAAAATTTTAAATTGGAATGTTTCGCTCATTTTTATTTGATAAGCACGTAGCTCCTGAAAACGCCAAGGGAGCAGGCATGGAAATCCTGACGTTTCGCTAGCAGTCCCCACAAAGATGTTCATTTGTATTTTTTTTTCAATCAAGAAAGAATAGGGCATACCTGGAAATCATTTTCTTCAAAATTGTTAATATTCTCCCGCCAGAAACTTGGGTCTTTGTGCATTGGAGACCAGTCAAGATGGCCCAGAAGAACTTGTTGTTTGTACTTGTCAAATGAACTCAACTTCTTAAGGTTGTCTTTGAGCCCTACTTCTAGCTGATTCAGTGCATCTAATAAATCCTGGGAGCAAAGGTAGTAGCAAAATACTGTCAGTTCAAAAGATGTTACAGGACAAGCTCAACTGATTATACCAAACTACATAACTCCACAAGTGTATGCTCACATTGTTTTCCCAAGTTTCACACATTTATGGCAGACATCCAAAATTTCTGTGACGATGCAATTAACAAAGTACTACAGATAATGGAAATGCAGTGTGTTGCACAATTTCAAAGCAACTTTTTGTAGGCGTAAAAGGGTAATACTTAACAAACAAATTGCTTAGTTCAATTACCATGATGGGGAATGCCTAGATCAAGTAAAAGTTCAGAAAATAATAAAAGAACTAGCAAGTAGGAATCTCATGTTGCAGTTTACAGTTCAAATAAATAATCAAGATTGACTTGAAAAATTGAAAGCATGTATCATTTTGCTTTACTGGGCACTAAGGTACACTGTTTCATACGCTTCATTTTTTATCAGGCCATATGCCTGCCTTTTATCGAGTTCTTTAAATAAAATGCTTCAACCATTCTGAATGTAAAAGGTTCCATCCACACTTTTTCTCTGGGCCACTTAAAAAATCAAAAGGTTTGGTAAGCTCCTCACCTCATCAGTCCATGCTTGAGCTTTCAAATTCTGTACTATTTGTGGCAATCCAAGATCAATCATTTGAGCAGCAAATGCACCCTTTGCCAGCAAATTACGTAAGGACATGACAATAACTCTGACAACCTTCAAAATATTTTTAGAAAAAGGCATTATGATGTTAAAATGTCTTGTATGAAAAAAGTAACATAATAATTTAAGAAAACTTCAAAGCTCACCTTCTCTTTAGTGGAACTTTTGACAACCTCTACTAGCCTTGGCATAACCCTTGTGGTGGATAAATAATCAACTGCTGCATCATAAAAGGATAAGAGCCAGATGCAGAGGCAAGTTTCATAAAGGAGCTGCACAAGGCACAGTACAAGAAAAAATAAGATTAGCAAACTAGTTCACAAATTACAGAAGAGGAAACAATTGTGCCTGTTAGCTATAGCAGCAATGCATAGAATGTTGATAAATGACACATTATAACAAAAGATAACTGGCCTGTAAAATAAAATTAGCTCATTGTTGCAAAAAGAATGTCTTGGGAATATGCATACATCGAGAAAAATCTAATGAAGCAACTAAGAAAGTGGGAGCAATTTGACATAACAAGTTCAGCTTAGACTCCTTAACACCAATTCAGTTGTAACCATTTTATATGATTGAGAGACTCAGTAGTCACCTGAATTGACTGTTGTGTGGAAGCAGGAGATATTAAAGGAATAAGCAGTTTTATACCATCTGCCTGAACAAATAAAGTTCTAGCATATGGTTCTCTTAGTAAAGTGGCGAGGCAATGGACAGCAGTAGGAACAGAACAGTTTGGGTGGGTAGGATTCCTCAACTGCAAAACACACCATTCTTAAAGTTTATGACTTCTGCAATTCATAGCATGATATGTGCAAATAAATAATAACTAAACCAGTTTGCAAATTATGACCTGCGAACATAGCCAATCAACCAAACCTCTTAACACATCATGAGTTGATGTAAGCTTGCTCTTTGAATTTGAAGCCTCTCCATTTGAAAATATGCCATTCTGAAGCTTTGGGCGCACACTATAATCATAGTAAAGTTAGATTGTCCAGAACAAGCAATACAACATAATAATCAATAAAAAAATTTAAAGGACAAACCTTATTAGAAGGGTTAATATCTTGCAGCTTTTTTCTTCTACAAACCAATTTTCTTTCCAGAGCAATCTGAAATGGGTAATTTTGTTAGCTAAATATGGCACGATCTATTTTCTTGCAACTACGCATAAAGAATAAAGAAGTGATAGGTAGGGATGGCAGAATTTGAACTAGTCAACATTTGTTGTTACTTGTTAGTTTGGAGAACTAGAAATGACTATTGCTTAACAATTAGTTTTAAAATTTATCGTGACTCCTTCAGTGTTAGTAAGTAGTATACCCCTAGCTTGTCCTGATAACAGGTCAATAATAAAAAATCATATTTTCCAGTGCATTGTCTTGGATTGGACTAGTCTTTCTGGTAGCTATCCTGGATTAGTGGATTTTCATTTCATGACAGAGAGAACAAACTAACATAGGCATATGAATTATGGGATCAACGCGTCCCAGCTGGAATGGTCCAAGATCAAGCATTTAGATGAAGTCTCAAGACGGAAAAATGTGCTGTCCGGAGTGAAATTAGCAGGCCAATTATCATGTCACACCATCTTGGATGGCACACATGAGATGGGTCTACGCGAGCAACAGACAGCTACTATATGTCGAGTGTTGATAATGACAGTAAAGTCAATCAAACGCCCCTCTTTGGTTTAAGGAGTGCCTTCAACCTGAAATCATCCAATGATCCAATCCAAGACGACTTTGTTTGGTTAGTAGAATGCAAGATCCTACTATGTTTGTTTGGTTAGTGGAAATACAGGTTTTGTGAAATGGGATTATTTCACAGGTGGCGAAATTACTATCATTTGTGGAATAGGGTCATTCCAAAAGATCTTTCGTATGACTCATTCCTCTTCACAAAATTTGCTAGACTTTTTTCTGTCCAATCCAAGATAAATATACACCTCCTAGGTTCCTAGCATGAGGGCTTTCCTCAAACTTGACAAACCATGAAAGTACAGAAAGTGCCCTGGATTTGTCATACACCAAATGCCTTTTTAAAAGAAATGAATGCATAAGAAACATGTTGTATATAATAAAATGAGATGTGCAAATTCTAAGATGGCAGCACACATAGTAGAAGAATTAAGCAAATATGGAATACTCAACTTAGGAAAGATTCATGAATGTCTTCACCAGAAAGAGATTTGTCATAGAACAGAGCTGCTCGTTTAGGATTTGCTGAAAACAAAAGGAATAATTAGCATATATAACTCCTGACGAACAGTTCAACAAAGTGGATGAGTAGTTGCCACCTGCAAGCATTTCATCAATGAGGGCAAGCACATATTCCACAGTATCTTCCTTGGAGATATTCCTCAAGATATTCAGAAAAACTCGAATATAGGATGGCCCATCCTGTAAGCATAGAATGTCAAAGGAACATTATATGACAAAAAAAACTACCTGCTAATATTAATTTATGGATTTAGTCAAATAGAATTGGACAAATTGGCAAAGAAACAGTTCAATCCCAAAAATATAAGCATTATAAGCTGCCATCATTAAATAAACAAGAAAAAAAATACAACAAAGTTCTGCATAGAACTGGACCTTTCAGCTTTTGAACAATACCTTATCTAACAGACTAAATCCTATCATCTCATGACATGTAAACTGAAAGAAGTGTCTGAAAACCCAAATTTGTAACAGAAATAAGAAAGTTCGTAGTCGTAAAAAAGGAACGCAGTTGTTACCTAATGATGGTACTATTTTACCCACAAAAAGGATTTAGCATGATAAGGCCACTTACCTCATCAAGCAGAGGACCTCTCTGACTTTCTGGTTTGTGGTCATAGCGCCGTAAAAGTTGAAGGCATGTCGAAGAAATCAGCTTAGTTGACATATATGTCTCCCATGGAATATCGCGCTTGAGAACCTTGAAATACAACAGAAGAATTCAAGTAGTTATAACAATGTACACTTTTCCCTTAATGTTATGCGATTGAAAGATGTGCTATACTTGCAAAGCTTTCATGAAAAAGCAACCCTAGATAGCAGCTAAAAAAAGGCACAATGTAAGTTGTCCAACAAGTACTATGGTAAAGCTAGAAAATCATATCTTTTGCATAAGCTGGAATGATCAACAAAAAATGATAAGAGTTTGAAGTTCAGAACCTAATATTACAGTCAACAAAGCATATGATGTGCATTCATGATAGAAGGTGCATCTTCCTGTTCACTATTGCCAAGAGCTAACATTTTTCTTATAACAAGGGAACAGGACAATGTTGCCGAACAGGGGGGGCATATCCTGAATTCCTGATACTATACTATGCAAAGTTCCACCATTCCACATTAGTTTACTATGTCGAATCGAAGTTAAAGTTTACTACTCTGTCCCATCAAAGTTACTCCCTCCGTTCCAAATTATAGTTCATTGTTGACTTTCGGATATTCAATTTAACCATTCGTCTTATTCAAAAAATATATGTAAATATTATTTATTTTGTTGTGATTTGTTTTATCATTAAACATATTTTAAGCATGACTTATATTTTTGCATGTTTGTACTATTTTTTTTTAATAAGACGAATTGTGAAAAGTCGTTTTCAAAAGTCAACAGTGAACTACAATTTGGAACGGAGGGAGTAGAATTTATGTGCTATTGCCACCATACAAACACAAGCAGAGGCAGCAACCATAAAAGGCAGGATTATTTGTTTCGACCTCCACTGGACAACGACAGATTCCCGTGTGATGTAAGCATGGACTCATGTACTACTTCAATGGCCCTGAAATGTAGGTGTTCATCCTTTCCACTTAATGATTGATTAATCTATCCAAGATTGTTAGATCGTGCCTCAACTATAGAGAAATAGCAACACAATTTTTTTGCCTTTTAACTAATCAGTGTGCCCACCATTATAGCTGCAGTTTGGACAGAAATAAATCAATCCACCATGCTTAGAGCAGCATTAGGACAGGACCACCCTAAAATGTCAGACTAAATCACAATAAAAGCATGCACGTTGGTTAAAAACATTATCTAATATCTACTTCGTATATCAGCAGCAGCATAACATACTTTTACATGAATTCTGCGACCCTTTTCCCCGCCAATTGCACAAAAAAAAATAGGGGCAAGATCTGCACACTTACAAACGCCATTACAACATCATGTACTTCTACTAATCTACTCGAAGAATTAGAAGGTTCCTTGCACTGTTTAATCACGGTCATCGTAAAAAAACTCATAAACACATAAGCTAGTAAGCATCAACACTAGAACGGGTTCCAGCACAGCACGGCTATATGTGTTGGGCGGGTAGATAAAATCCAAGGCACTGACCTGCTCGGTGGTGAGCTCCGCGCGATCCATCGCAGCAGGTCAAACACCGCCGGCGCCCACCCTCCACCTGCAAAACCAAGCCATCCGCACCCGGGATCAGATCGAGCCGCCCCTTCGTCCGCTCGCAGATCCGATCGAAGCAACCCAGCAAAGCAAAATAAACCAAAAAAAAGGCGAAAAAAATAAACGGAAACGGATCGAGCGCGGCGGGACGAACGGTGGCGGGAGCACTAGCCCCTGCCCGGGAGAGATCGCGGCCTCTCACCTGGCGCGACGGGCGAGCGTGGGAGGGAGGAGGAATCGGGAGGTTCGAGACGATGGTCGAGGCCTCGATGGGGGAGGAGATCTGAGAGAGACCGGGGGGAATTAGCGATGAGGGAGAGACGAGTGGCCGATTCCTAATGGAAGTGGGACCCACGCTACATCCATGGCCACGTGGATTAGTCGGTCTCCGGCTCTCTGCTCATCTGCTGCGTCTCTCCTGCCTCATGCGTCGCGATTCGCGAACAGAGGTGGCCAACGGGCCGGTCTGGCTGAACCGACCGGACCGGCCCGCACTGTTCATCAAACCGCGTCAGCAACATGGGCCGGCACCTCAGCCCGCCGTCGGCCCAGTTCGGTTTGCTACCGTGTATATTAATTTAATTCAATATATCTATTTTTATATATATTTTATTATGATAAATAATATATTTATTTAATTTATAATGTATATTTGTGAAATATAATAGTTTTTCTTAATTTTTTTATATATATTTTTAAATAAAATAAACCGGCTAATAAAAAACCAAGCCGGCCCGTTCGGTTCGGTTCACTATGCGAACTATACCTAGGCCGAGACCGTAGCCCGTTGGGCCGATTCGCCTGGTTCGCATAGTAACCGAACCAACCAAGCCCAAACCGGGCCGGTTCGGTTCGGCGCGTTGGCTAGCTGTAGTCGTGAATCTTTTTTTTCATTGTGCTACGCCAATATTTCTCGCTGATCTTTTTAAATAAAAAAGTATGTGATGTATTTAAAAAATAGTTTTAGCATCTTTGTAAATACTACTAAAAGACACGAAAAAATCGTAACAAATTATCACAACATATATGCTACATAAAAATAACAAAATTTGCTACAATAATACGCAACGGTAAAATATGCTTAAAAGAGCAAGGCCTAAAAGTATGCTACTGTTAAGACAAATGTTTTTGAGCGTAAGCGATTACACATAGGATGCTAATGCTATAGGCCTTGTTTGTTTCAGCTTAAATAAAATAAAATAAAATAAAATAAAATAAAAATTTGTTATTTTTATATAAGCCAAATGATGTAATATTTTGTAGTCATTTTTGTGTGGTTTTAAATAGTTTTTCTTAGAGTTCGTAAAATATTTTTTGATAATTTTTTAAACTCTTTAAAACGTCTTTCGAGTGGGCAAAAATGTGCTATAGTGAAAAACAACTCAACTTTAAGATGAAACAAACAAGGCCATAATTTCAAGCTATCAACCTCCTTATCGTCATCTTCTCTAACAAGCTTCCCTGTCGCATCCTCTTTTCTCATCTTATGAAGCTAATGTCACCTCCTAATGACCTAGCCTTCTCATTGTGACTCTCGGATGAGCCCGTGGTCAAGGCAATGTCTCCTTCCCCTCTCCTCATGCCATTATCACCCTCCATTGTGCCTCTAGCAACCTCCTTCTAAGAATAGAGGCATGGTGGAACACTAGTGGGCCTAACCCAATAATAGTGGTACCTGAAGACCTCGTCGAAGACAAAGCCCTTCCTAGTCAGAATCACCTAGGCATAACGGTGCTTCTAGATCTTCCAAACTGCAATGATAAAAATATCCATGAAAAAGTCCCCTTGGAAATATGCGCGAGCTTCGTAGCAAAGACCTTGAGTTTAGTCGACGGTCATATTTCTAAATCCAATTGCAAACATGCACATTTTGTAATCCTTTATATACATATCAATAGTATTTCCATGAGGAGAAATCAAAAGAGCGTCCAATGTAAGACCATCGATCCTTCACCAAGAGATTACTATGGATGTTTTGCATTTGTGATGACAAGGACTGTCACTCCAGATAGGCTTGTATAGTCAAAGGCAAATGGAAATGTTTTAGAGAAAAAACTAGGAAGAGGCTGCACTCAAGAAATCCAATGCGGAGATCTTTTGTTGCAAAGCAAAAGACTACCGACGTGGGAACGTGGAGTAATAGATTTGATCATTCCAGAAATCATTCCAAAATGTAGCCATTGAACATTTGCCTATCTTGCATGAGCCATTTTCTTGAAAAGATGTAAACTAACCTTAGAATAGTCCTCCATCAATATAAACCATGGTTTTTAATTTGCTACACGGGGAATCAATTGTTCATAATTAGATGACCACAGGAGAGATATCCAAGGAAAAATTGCTCTATTAAAAAATTTGTGAACATGTTTGAGTAATGATGTCATATTTTGGAACACGAGATTTAGGACACCTAGACCTCCCTTTTGTTTTGGAAGGCAGAAGAGATCCCAGGCCATCAAACATTTCCTTTCGATCCCATGATCTCCAGCTCTCCATGAGCTATATTGTCTAGTACAGTCAATCTGTCAGAGGATCGATACTGGAAGTTGAAGAGTGCACAACTATACATATGGAAAATACGTAATTAATAAAGTGTTAAATTAAACATTATGAGTGGATTCCCCATCGGTCATCAATTTTGAATAACCACTAAGTCTCTTTTCAACCGATTAAGCGATGGTGCAAAATCACCAATTGTTGGCTTAAGAATTGTCAAAGGAAGGCTTAAATAGGTGATCAGGGAAATAACTAAATTGTTTTGCCAAGACGAAAGCTTATTGATTCCAAAAGATATTAACAAGCATGATCCTGAATTTTGCATGTTTTTCTCTAAACCATGTTGAGTCACCAAACATACGCAACAAAACTTTGAGACAATATAGTTATTTTGCAGAGGCTTTTATTAAAGAAAGTCATCCGCATGTTGAATGATTGGGAGATCAGTAGATGTCAGTCATGGGATCGGTGTCAGAACTAGTCGAAAAGACAAAAGAGGGTTGAGTAGCTAGTGAAGAAGATCTGCACTTTTTTTGGGGAAGACGGCTATGGACTTTATTGATCAATATTTGTGATACTCACACCACTAGCATCAAATACAGCAGTGCCATGCTGTTCAAAAATGTAACACCACAACCCATCCGAGCTTGAAATACTACTAACTAAAAAATGTAAAAATTATAAAAATGGGTTGATTATGATTTTATATGAATTATAAAATTTATTTCATGAAATTTGGGCACTATTTGAAATATATACAAAAATGAGAAAATAAAATCAATCAAAATCAATCGTAGCTTAGCGCTGCTCGCTGGCTAACTAGTCGCTGGTGTCGTGTGTCTGCCATTAGTCGCTGAAGTCAATGTGCCGCACTTTCCTGCATGCGGCATGGCGGAAGCCTTCCGCCGTGGGAGGTGGCGGAAGCCTGGTTTCAGCCATGCCCTACGGCGGAAGCCTGTTTCCTCCGTTCCCAGCGGCGAAAGCCATGCCACACGGCGGAAAGCAGATCAATTTTATCAATCCTGCCAGCTCCGACATATTTTTCCCAATTTCCATTTAAATGTATATTATTAAACCAATGTTTTCTGTTTTGGAAGGCAGAAGAGATCCCAAGCCATCAAACATTTCCTTTCGATCCCATGATCTCCACCTCTCCATGAGCTATATTCTCTAGTACAGTCAATCTGTCAGAGGATCGATGCTGGAAGTTGAAGAGCGCACAACTTTACATATGGAAAATAGGTAATTAAGAAAGTATTAAATTAAACATTACGAGTGGATTCCCCATTGCTCATCAATTTTGAATAACCACTAAGTCTCTTTTCAACCGATTAAGCGATGGTGCAAAATCACCAATTGTTGGCTCAAGAATTGCCAAAGGAAGGCTTAAATAGGTGAGAGGAAAAGTATCAGAGAAATAACTGAATTGTTTGCCAAGACGAAAGCTTATTGATTCCAAAAGATATTAACAAGTATGATCCTGAATTTCGCATGTTTTTCTCTAAACCATGTTGAGTCACCAAACAAACGCAACAAAACTTTGAGACAATATAGTTATTTTGCTGAGGCTTTAAGAAAGTCATCCCCCCCCGGCGCCTCCCCTCCCGCCGCCGCCGTGCCCCTCCCCGAAGCCCGCCGCCCCTCCCCGGAGCCCGCCACCGCTCCTCCCCGGAGCCCGCCGCCCCTCTCCGAGCGCCGCCCCGCCGCGCGCTCCTCCTTCTCGAGCTCCGTCGCCGCGGAGCCCTCCCCGACCTCCCCGAAGCGTCGCCGCCGCGCGCTCCTCCTCTCCGGCTCCCACCGCCGCCGCGCCCCTTCCCGAAGCGCCGCCGCCACGCGCTCCTCCTCCCTGGAGCCCGCCGCCGCCGCGCCCCTCTCCGAGCGCCCCTCCCCGACGCGCGGCTGCCGCGTGCTCCTCCTCCCTGGAGCCCGACGCCGCGCCCCTCTCCGAGCGCCATCGCCGCCATGGCGACATCCAGCACCACCGACGCCGCTCTAAGCGGCTCCACCCCTGCTGCCGGTGACGCCACGGCGCCTGTCTTCTTCAACGCCTACGCCACCGTCGCCGTGAAGTCGCACGTTCCAGTCACCCTGGACTTGAAGACCCCTAACTACACCAAGTGGGCGTCGTTTTTCAAGTCCATGTGCGGCAAGTTTGGCCTCAAGACCCACATCGATGGTACTGTTCCTCCTCGTCCAAATGATCCTCAGTGGGAGCAGGCGGATTGCTGCGTCCGCAGTTGGTTGTTCGGTTCTGTGGCGGATGATGTTCTTGACATCGCCATGGATCAAGAACAGACTGCACGAGATCTTTGGGTGGCCATCGAAGAATTGTTCCAAGCGAACAAGGGACTGCGTGCTATCTTCTTGAGCCACGAGTTTCACTCGATGACTCAGGGTGATCTCTCCATCTCCGACTACTGCCAACGCATGAAGACCACCGCCGATGCCCTTCGTGACGTCGGTCATGGTGTTG
>SPJY01033114.1:2510832-2590008 GCA_005191435.1 Raddia distichophylla | reverse complement strand
TAGTCTAGGAAATGAGATAACTAAATTTACTAAATCAAACATTCATATTAAAGTGTGAGTTCTTGTGCCAATCTAAACTGTGCTAAGCCCTCCCATGCATGTCGCCTTCATCAATCACCTAAAAACAATTAGAAAGCAAGAGTGAGTCCACGACTCAGCATGTATACATTAATCAAAGAGATTACTTTAACAATACCACATTAATGCCAATCCTCATCCATATGCCACTGTCTCTGTAACCAACTCATTTCATCAATGAATGCAATGCAATGCATTATGCGTCTGTATCTGTGAGCTCATACTGAGTGTCACCCGTCGGTGCACACCCTTACCCGTCCTCTCAAGGCCGGGGACCAATTACTCCACTCCCGTAGAGTGCCTACTGAAGTAGGACTTTTCCCTCCCACATCAGTGGGATGCCTACCCGAGGGTAGGTCCTGTCATATGAATGCAATGCAGAAGATGCAACTTATACCAATAAACAGTTTCAACAGCAAGTATGCTCAATAGACTTTGCATTGCCTCAGTAGTCATATATTCACCAAACACATTCATCGATCGATAAATCTTTAAATAACATATACTTGCCTTCTATTCACGAGGGCTAGCACGGCGCACAGTCGACGACGATGTCGCACCACCACCTACAGAAGGCGATACATCTAAATACAAGACACACAAACAAGGCAACATATAATGTATAACGCTCCTACGCACATCCCTTCCTTTTTTTCACATAAATCATCTCTTTTATACCACCAGCATCGGCGAAATTCAACAATTAATAATTCTGGACAGCAGCACTTAAACAGCCATAACTCCTACATCTCTCGCCCGATTTACGCGTTCTTATATCCAAAATGAAGATAAAGTCGCTACGCTTCTCTTTGGTACTAGAACCGAGTGCTAATTCCCAACCTAAACATGCCAAAACTACTAAAGAAGGTGCTGCATTGGTGATCGTCAAACCAATTCTCAATCTCCCCCACTAGCCATCGTTTATACCCACAGTTTATCATCTAATGGCAGTAATTTCACAGGGAATGTTCCTAATCACACCCTAATCAGCAGTTAATCAAGAGAAATAATCTTGAGGGCAAGCCCTAATCTCGAACTTTACCTTCCTTCCTCACTATCGCCTCTCTTCCCTTGTCCCTTCCCGTCGATCGACCACCGAGACAGCAGGACGGCGAGCAAGTCGTCGAGACGACGGCAACACAGCCACAGCACGGCGTCGGCGGCGCGGCACTGGGCTGGACGTCGGCGGCGCATGGCAGCGCTGGATGGCGGTGGCGGTGCGGCACCGGGACGGCGGCGCCGGCGCCGGCATCGGCGCAGCACGGCACGGGGAGGGCAGGAGGCGGCGGGGTTGGGAGAGAAAGAACAGGGGTGGCGGCGGCGGTTTTGCCCTGGGAACCGACGGGTTCCCACTCCTCCCTGCCTTTAACCCCTTGAGTGGGCCGGCCTGGGCCAAAAGGCCCACGAGCTATCACAGCATCCACAACAGGACCCGTATAGTACTGTAGCTACAGTAATCGCGGGCAAAAAAATTCAAAACCAGCAAGAGACAGCAGCAGCGCGGGCTGGCCGGCGTGGCTGTCAGGAGGCTGATGCGGGGGCTTGATACAGCCCCTGTTGTTCATGCTCTAAGGCAGCCTCATCATATCACGATCTTGACGACCTGATGTTATCGTTGGAAAGGAGGGCGCTGTCGACGGTTGAGATATCGATCTCAAGTCGATGAAAGGTTCTTGAGAAGGGGAGATAGGAGACACGCCGAATAGAGCGAACAACAACCAACGAGCAACAGGGAGACAAGGGTTTTTATCCTGGTTCAGGCCTCTCGGGAGAGATAATAGCCCTACGTCCAGCCTTTCTTTATATCAAAGAGTATTACAAGGGAACGCTCGATGAGATGAACAAGTCTCGGCGAGTAATATGCGAGAATACAAAGGTGCTTCACCCCTCTACACGCCGTAGGGGCTCGGTTTATATAGTGTCGAGGAACCGACCTACCGAAGGATAATCGGGTCAGGCCAACTACGAGATCGTAACGAACTCAGTACATGCCAAATACCACCTACGGTAGATAAGGTAAACTCCAAGTCTTGGGGATCATGACTCCTATCCAATCCGGGAAACCAACGTCCGGGTCTTCACGTAGTCGCGCAGAACTCTTATTCGAGACGGACTCGAACAGGTATCCTTGGCCGTTACGCACCGTACCAATCAGAAAGCTGTTCGGCAGGATGCATATGGGCCAGATAGAACCTTCCAGGGAGCTGGGCTCTGATAGGCTGTTCGATTAGGCCGTCAGGGAGTGGGCTATGGCAATGGGCCATAATTTTATCCCCGACAGGCGCGTCAAGGAGAAGAAGGGAAAGAAAGAAAGTGTCGCAGAAAGAGAATGTTGTTGTAACTACGTGCTATAAAATGTGGGTCTATGGTTCACTTTCTGAGTATGATGCAATGTGAAAAACGCTATATTTTGTCCATGCCAACAACTACATTGTACAAACTCCAATGGCAACCACTACATCATACTAGTATACGCTGCGTCGAGAGAGAGGGCATGCGCCAAGGGGCAAATGAGTGGTGGAAGCGGCCAGTTAAACGTGGACCATGGATTGTTGAACGGCCGGACTGATCCGAACGTTGGCTAAGAGTTGTAAGATATGCTTTCATATCAATTCATATGATTTTCTACCATAAACGTATATTTTTCAAAACAAAATTTGGATCGGTAAAAAAGATGCAAGTTTATGAGTTCAATGAATTCTGATGGTGTCTGCATGCACACATCGCCCTGCTAGTGGTGGAAGAAACATCTTCGAGTAGTACAATTGGGTGTGTGCACAGATCCAGCGGAGCACAGTCTAGCCCACGCTGAACACAAACACCGGCGATCTGATTTCACCTGAGTCCGGCTTTCCTCGCCGGAGGTCGGCGGCGGCGCGGGCCATGCGCCTCCTCGAGCTAGAAGCCCGCCTCCCGACGCTCCTCAAGAGCTGCACATATCAACAGCTCAACCAAATCCATGGCCTCCTCCTCACCTCCTACCTCCACCGTCTCCCCGGCCTGCCCGCCCTGCTCGTCCGCCGCGCCACCGAGATCGGAGAAATGCGCCACGCTGAGGTGCTCTTCTCCTCGTTCCGAGGGGCGCCCGACGCCGCCCTCTACAACGCCATGATCCGGGGGTGCGCGTACCACGGCCCCCACGAGCGCGCCCTGGAGCTGTTCGACGAAATGCTGCGCCGGGGCCTCGCGCCGGACAGCTTCACCTACCCGTACGTCCTGGACTCGTGCGGGCGGCTCCGGATGTGGCGGTGCTGCGGGGCGCTGCACTGCCGGGTCCTGAAGGAGGGCATCGATCCCGTGCCGGCCGTCGCGAGCTCGTTGCTCGCGTTCTACGTCGCCGGCGGCTCGCTGCTCCATGCGCGGCGACTCTTCGACGGCCTTCCTGTCAAGCCCGTGGCCTTGTCGAACCGCATGATGTCGGAGTACACCAAGGTCGGAGACATCAACTCGGTGCGGGCATTGTTCGACGCAATGCCGGAGAGGGACGCCGTGTCATGGAACTCGATGCTCGCCGCGTGCGTCAAGGCAGGCGACATTGTGTCAGCAAAGGAGCTGTTCGCGAAAATGCCAGTGAAGAGCATCGTCTCATGGACGACGATGCTCAGGGCGCTATCTGAAGTCGGGGACTTCATCGGCATGAGGAGCCTGTTCAGCCGGATGCCGGAAAGGAACCTGGTGTCCTGGAACTGCATCCTCTCGAGCTACACCCGGCATGGGAGATTCCGGCAGGCCCTCCAGTTCTTCCCCCAGATGCTGCTCCAAGGCCTCATCCCTGACAGCTTCACGGTGGTGTCACTTCTTTCAGCTTGCCAGCACCTGGGGAAGCTGAGGTTGGGGAGATGGATCCATGTCAACCTGGTGACGCCGGCACTCCAGGTCCACGCCGAGGTCGGCACCGCGCTGGTGGAGATGTACGCCATGTGCGGCGACATAGCCCGTGCGTTGGTCATCTTCCTCAAGATGGACAGGAAGGACGTGTTCTCCTGGAACGTGATGATCAGAGCGCTGGCCATGCACAGGCGAGTGGACGACGCCTTCAGGCTGTTCGGCCTCATGAAGAAGCACAGCTTCCGGCCCAACCATTTCACCTTCATGGGCGTGCTGCTGGCGTGCAGCTACGGAGCTCTCGTCGACGAAGGCCGCGCGATGTTCAGCACGATGCAGAAGGAGCACGGCATTCGGCCCTCGCTGCAGCACTACGGCTGTCTGGTCGATCTGCTCTGCCGTGCCGGCCATGTCGACGAGGCAATGGCAGTGGTGCAGGGGATGCGCTGCCAACCAGACTCTCAAGTCTGGAGGTCGCTGCTTGGCGGGTGTGACATTCAGGCCGGCCTCGCGTCGACCGAGGAAGCGACCATGGAAATACTCTCTCCGTTTCGCTATGTTCATCCATGACATACTATGCGCACTGACTGAGGAAGCATGCGCAAAGGCCATTCGTACTCCTATTAAATAGTTTATTGCTAAGCATTTAATTGGGGTAAAGAGTGAAAACATCACAATAACTATACTCTTGATATTCTCGTTGGACAAATGATGGACAAATATTGTGAAACGTATTTTGCAGAATTCATGGATAAATATCGTGAAACGGAGGGAGTAATTCTCGGCTCGGCTCGGCTCGTTTCCAGGCCTACGGTGATGACATAAACACTTGAGCACAAATTTGTCGTTGGATTTGGTTACGATAGTTTTGATTCTAACTCATGTAACTAATCGTTGTTGCAGCCTTGTTTGTAACTGTTGCGGACGCAAGTCTAGGCTCCGAGGATATCAATAATCATTTTTGCGAAGACAAAATGTTCGAATAAACTATGTGAATGTTTGATTTGATTAGCTATATGTGAGCTATAATGTTAGCGTAATGGTCCGCATATTTGCACGTCTATATTTATTAGTTATCTATCAATCCAATAAAATCTACGCTCACCGTAGATGTGTAGATTATCTTTGTATTCAACTTATAAACATATTTTAAACATATTCGGTTATAATATAGTTTCTTATTTTTTTGTTAGATTTTTTGTAAAATCTGTTAAATTCTACTGAAAACGTATTTAATATGCACACTGCTATAATTTAGACTCATTATAATGCATGGTTTAGTTTTTTCCTCTAATGATCATATGAACTTCTAGCGTTTTGGAGTGTGGACTCTAGGACAAAAAAACATATTGACCTCTTATATTACCTTTTAATGTTTCTTTTGAACATTTGTATCTTTTTTTTTTTACTTCCTTACTCTCAAATTGGCGCCTTTTTGTTGCGTCCTAGCCATCTACACTCTAGACTTCTAATCATTAGATCACGCTAATCTGCAACAACGTGTACTCATTATTCATAACATTGTTAATTTTGATAAAAAGGAGTCTTTATATAGAGTTGATGGTCGTACAAATAGATCAATTGGGCTTGAAGCATGTAGATAGGGTCGATATCAAGACAAAGTTCAACTTTTATCATGTTCCAACGCTTTTGAGCATCAAATTATTTGTTTGAATGGACAAAAAAATATTTAATCTGGGAATTTCTAGCCTTCATCTGATGATGGGAAGAGCCAAAATATGGTTAAAAAAAGTTAATCTTTTCCATTATTTGTGAGTCATATTTTAAAACTCGTGCATCTTTTTTCTTTTTTCCTCCACAATTCCTCAGTTACATAGGGAGCAATAGCGAATACACATATTCTTCCTATGCGTAGTGCTTCTTACTGTATCATGTGTCCGGATTGCATGCTATTTGAACTCCGAATCTACATGGAGCTCTGTTTTAAAATAGAGGGCGACTACACAACGGGATCCCTCCCTTCCTCTCGCGCCCTCCGCCTCCTTTCTCCGCCCCTCCGCCTCTTGCTCCGCCGCCCTGCCGCATTCTTCCTCCGCCCCGACCAGCGGTACCCTCGCCGTCGCCCACCCTAACCCGAGGGGGTGATGTGCAGTCCCCCTCCATTGCGGGCTGACCGCCTTCACCCCCTCCCCCGGCTCCGGCGGCGCCACCGCCGCCCCCGACGAACCCCACCCACCGCCATGGCGCCACCTTCCCTGTACTAAATCTAAACCCGAACCCCACCCGAACCCTAACCCGAACGACCGGTCGACAGCTGCGAGGTAGGCCTCCTCCCTCCTCCCTTCTTCCTCCTCTACACAGCGCGCGCGGGACCGATCCCGTCCGGATCCCACCCGGACGGGATCCTTTCCCCAAGAATTTCTCTTTTTAAAATAACGTGTCGTCTTCCTGTATGTGAGGCACCTCACAGGGCAAAAAATGTTGATGAGAAGTCACATTTAATATAATTATTATAGCAGCAAAAAAACAAATTGTACGAGTGATTTTCTTCACTACAATGGCGTTGTTCTTTTTTGAAGAGAGGAAAGGGATGCATGAAAGAAGTCGTTCATGCAATTATTTTTTCTGGTGAAGCCTGATTGTTTGTGGTATACGGATTTTGCCTTGCCTCTACCAAAGATCTGCTTCTTCTGTCTCTACTGGACAGTTTCAATGCACAAATTTTATACACCATGTCTACAAGTGCCACATCACAACAAAAGAAGAAACCATGACTCCATTGAACGGAATCTACACATTGTTTCATTATTAATAAATACCTTGTTCTCCTTTCTCTCTCCGAGACACCTTCTCCCTTACCATCGTCACAATCCGATGTCCAACGAATGAACGATTGAGACAGTTTATTTTAGTTGAAAAATATTCATATGAATTAAGAAAAATCATTATACGTTAAAAACATTCGTTATTAATAACAAAATATATTAGATATCATAAGGACACAGTTAGAAATGAATATACTTAACGGTTTTGCTCCGTTGTGGGCGCCTGCGTTTCGTCACGAGCACAATGAACGATCGAGACAGTTTATTTTAGTTAAAAATATTCATTGGAATTAAGAAAAATCATTAAACGTTATAAACATTCGTTATTAAGCACAAAATATATTAGATATCATAAGGATACAGTTAGAAATGGATATACTTAATTAAATATATATATGCTATAGTAACGAACCCAACCGGGCCGGCGGGACAAGTTCTCAGCCCAGGTTCGGTTTGGCTGGCCCGGTTGGTGGCAATTGGTTGGGCCCATTTGGCCATTCGCCACAGCAGCCCGGCCCTATGCCCTCACAAGTCACAAGTCAGAACCGACCGTAGAGCCCAGAGGCGACTGTCCATTTGCGATCGGCGCCTCCCCGAAATCTGCGCCGACCCAAAAGCCCAGCGGCCTCTTCTCCGCCGCCGCCCCACCGCCTCCGGCGACCGCCGGAGCGTCGCAAGGAGGAGGAGAGCTCGCTGACGCGGGGGGTGCGGGCAGGTGGAGGGGGAAGATGGTGAGCTCCTCGTCGCCGGTGGTGAACGTCTACCCGCTCGCCAACTACACGTTCGGCACCAAGGAGCCCAAGATGGAGAAGGACACCTCCGTCGCCGACCGCCTCGCCCGCATGAAGGTCAAGTAAGTGTTCCTCGCCGTTTCCCCTTCCCTGATCCATACCCTAGATGCCGTATTCTTGCAGGAACCGTAAACCCTAGAGCTAAGACCATTTATACGCTTCCCCCCTTTGTTTTTTTTGTTTTTTTTTTTTTCTAAAAAAAATTGATCGTTAGTTTTGAGTTGCTTGTCTCGGGGCTTCTACAGAACAGTACTGAAGCACCGATAAATCGCAGTGCATTTTTTAATGGAAACTACTTGGCTAATGCGTATCATCTTAGCTCGGATTTATTTTTTATGTACTATACAATTTGCATTGGGACTCTTCATGAAAACCTACTATTCTGTCTGTTATTGTCGATGCTTCCTTTGATCTGTTTGTTTAACACAAGAAATTATTTTAGTAGAATGGGTTTATATATGTGGATGGTTCGCTGGGTGCTAACTTCAACTAACAACAAAAATGTTGAGTTTCCAGTTTAAGATGTTGGATTCTTACCTCCTGATTTAGGTTTGTTTACCTCCTGTACTACTTTTTTTTTTAGTGGATGACACAAGGGAGGTCCGATAACAATAATTGTGAAGACCTACTTTGATAATTATAGCATTTAGCCTGGTTCTTGGCAGATGCATTTTATTATCAGGTTACCGTGTATTCTGTAATTGTTGGAGCACTGTGTTACAAATAATTTTTTTATGATAAATCATATCTGTAGGAAGAGGGTGGATGGTAGCATATCATTGAAGGAAACCAAATAACCAATCGAGAAATTTTCCTGTCTTTTTATTTGATTGCAATATATGTAGCATTATTTCGAGATACAAACTAGTATGACATCCTTACAGAGGTCTTTAATTCTGTATGTTTTGAACAGCAAGGATCCTTTGCTACGTATATTTTTTTAAATATGCTTCACTGAATGCATTGTAAGCTAATTATTAATTATTAATTACTCCCGTTCCGTGAATTGCAGCTACATGAAAGAAGGAATGCGGACAAGTGTTGAAGCAATTCTATTGGTATATCTCTATTCTTCATCTCATAATCATTGTCATATACTTTTTTTCCTTGAAGCTTCGAGTAGCTGGCAAACTTCCTTTATTATATTTGCTCCATAGATGTTTGTTATTTGACAAATAAACTGTGTAATTTTATTGCACTGTCCTGTATAGGTGCAAGAGCACAACCACCCTCACATTCTCCTGTTGCAAATTGGGAACACATTTTGCAAACTTCCTGGTGGACGGTTGAAGCCTGGAGAAAATGGTGAGTAGTTTATTGCTCAACTTTCTATCAAATCTTTTTATAAATGATTATATTTGTAGTAGCTGTTGTGCTAATAGTGTGTACCTGTTGGTTTATGTGACTTGAATTTGCAGAAATTGAAGGCCTGAAAAGAAAGCTTTGCAGCAAACTTGCAGTGAACTCACCTTCCTTTCCACCTAACTGGCAGGTAATGAGTTTGAGCTGTTGAGTGAATTATTAGCTTTTTTGTTAATGAGCATATCATATTAATAATTTGGAACTATGTTGGTAAATTTTATATGTGACTATGTGGTCACTTTGTACCTTACTGAATCATAGTCAATACTCTAGTTGTACAATTATCTGCTTGTTGATCTACATTGATCAACTTCATTAGCTGCCTATGTGTTTTATAGAGTGCCTTGATATTAATCTAGAAGAAAACAAATCCGAACTGCTTTATCAGATTTTTTCTAGCCCATCAATTTAACATGTTTATAGTCCTTTATTTTCTTGTTTAAGGCATATAATGAGAACGTAATCTAGCATAGTTTGTTTTGATATACCCAAATCAAAATAGTGGCATGGATGATTACTTTCACAACATGACAAAATCATGGTCGCCAGCTTCAAGATTAACACAAAACTGTTCTACCTTGTCATTTCTGTGGCAATATCTCTTCTATGCCAACTTCTTTATCTAGAAAACTTCAAATAAATATATGTGGTCAACTGTGCTGCCCTTGATTCTTTGATTATTTCTACATAATGTTGGTGACAAACTTCTATTATAAAGTAATAATGTCTTGACCAGCATGAACTTCAACTCATCTATACCTTCTCGTGTAACGTTAGGCTATAGTACTTCTTTGGTATCATGTTTTCTATCTATCCCATCATGTTGATAATGGTGTTATAGGATGCATTTAGAAACAGCTATCTTGCACAGTGTAAACTGAATCATAAAGGTCTGATACACTTAGCTGTCACTTCCAGGTTGGAGAGTGTGTTGCTGTCTGGTGGAGGCCAAACTTCGAGACTGTAATGTATCCTTACTGCCCTCCACACATAACCAAGCCTAAGGTACATTCTTGCTTTAACAGGCTGTTTGTTAGCTTGCTACCATTCTATTGTTGGTATCAGATAATGCAAATGACCGCTATGATGCACAGGAGTGTAAGAAGCTTTTCATTGTTCACCTATCGGAGAGAGAGTATTTTGCTGTTCCAAGGAACTTGAAGCTGCTTGCTGTTCCACTGTTTGAACTCTACGACAATGTTCAGGTAAAGTAGCAATCCTCCCATGGCGAAACCTGTTACATGAAGTTTGGGAACATCTTACTCATGCATTAAGTGCAGTGAACTATGTCAATAATTATATATGCATAAAAAAGGCCAGTAACCATAGTTGTCAGTTGTCACACACAAACTGTATTACCAATTCTGTTTGTCTTGAACTTTTTTTTTATCGGCCTCCTAGCCTTCTATCCTGTATGCATGGATTATTGTATTTAGTTGATCTCTTAAAGGAATGACAATTCTCTTCTATATACAAAACCTTCTCCAATCACCATTTAGATTTTTAATCAAGCAGTGGAAATGATGGTTGAAACCTGCATTTTTAATCTTACATGGTTTCTGATAAATCTGCTATATCATTAGTTATTACTCATGCACATAGTTTGCTTGTTCTCACAAGGCCCTATTATTTTCTTCAGCTGTTCTTTTATAGCAACATTTTTTTCAAGAAACTGTTTAAAGTTTGCCTCTGAATCTTATTCTTTATTTGGATGCAGCGATACGGGCCTGTCATTTCCACCATCCCGCAGCAGCTGTCTAGGTTCCAGTTCAACATGGTTAGCTCTTGAGGACGATGAAATATGAAGTTTAGTGTGTTCTAGACTCTTTGGTCAACATATATCGAGATGGATCTTTGGGCATGCTGAATTAACTGATGAACTTACCATGACAGCTTTATGTTTTACCATGCCGAATTTTCATGAACTATGCATCCCTTGCGTATAAGCTAGAAATGCATTTCTACTGTATCTTTGTTGGATTATTATTCTGTTATTTCAGCACAAGCTGGTGCATGGTGTATTTTTAGATGATCGTTTGCTGCCCTTCGCGCTAATTGCTTGTGTACATGGTCGTTTAGTTGTTTGTAACTTTTTGTATGCTTGGGATGTTATGTCGTAGACTTGTTGTACTAGGAAGTAGCAACTCTTCAGGCCACCATGTTCCTTTTCTTATTTCTGCGGAGGAAGCCCCTTGAACTGTATACAGCAGCTAACAATGTTACAATGTTTTGGATCTTATACAGCACACACTGTTTATCATCATCATACACGAACGCGTCCTCTTTGGTTGGGTTTGGTTCGGTTGGGATAAAAATTAAAGGATTCTAAAAAAGAGATAAAAAGGGTAAAAATAATATATTAAGTTAAAAAGATTATTACAAAATGTTCATCGAATAGTATGTAAAAAAACGATACATTTTGGTCTAATCGAGCCCAAGTGCCAATCAAACAGTTTCAATGTGTTTCGTGCTTGTTGTCAGTGACGTGCTTTGGTGATAGCTTGTATCATCGTCATACACGCTACCGATCTGCCGCATCCGTGTCCGGCGACGGCGGGAGGCGCATGGCCCGATCCGGCGCGGCGGCTCGTCGTCACTCGTGTCAGTATTCAGTAGTCGCCGCCGCACGACGCAAAACCCACAAGAAAACCCTGGCCGAGCCGAAACTCCACCGCCTGGCTGCCGCCCACACGTCGTCCCCGTTCGTTTCCCGCGCCCACCGCCACCGCCATGGGCAAGCCCAAGCAGCAGGTGCTCTCTCGCTTCTTCTCCCCCAAGCCCCGCCGGCCGGCCACTGTCAAACACAGTCTCCTCCGCTCCAACCCCCTTGTCCTTCCCCGTCGTCTCCTCCTCCTCCACCACCACCACGCGCGCGCGCGCGCGCGCCATCTCCCGCTCCCCCAAAACCCCCGCCAAGAAGCCCAAGCTCCCCCCTTCCCATGACGCCGACTCTGTCCGTCGCAGGCTCCTCGAGCCGCTACGCCCGGCGCCGCCTCCCGGTTCGAGCCCTAGCGGCAGAGGCTACACCCCGCTGGAGCAGCAGGTCGTCCAACTCAAGGCCCGCCACCCCGATGTCCTCCTCATGGTCGAGGTCGGCTACCGCTTCCGCTTCTTCGGCGAGGACGCCGCCCTCGCCGCCTCCGTCCTCGGCATCATCGCCCACCCGGACCGGAGCTTCCTCACCGCCAGCGTCCCCACCTTCCGCCTCGGCTTCCACGTTCGCCGCCTCGTCGCCGCGGGCCACAAGGTCGGCGTCGTCCGCCAGACCGAGACCGCGGCAATCAAGGCGGCCCACGGCGGTGGCGCCGCCGGTGCGCCGTTCGCGCGCGGGCTCTCTGCGGTGTACACGCGCGCCACGATCGAGGCCGCCGCCGGGGAGCTTGAGGGTGGTGGCGCCCCCGAGGAGGGGAGCAGATACCTCATGTGCGTGGTGGACAAGGAGGTGGAGGCCACGGGAAGAGAGGGCTTTGAGGTGAAGATCGGGGTGGTGGCAATCGAGGTGTCCACCGGCGAGGTCGTGCACGGGGAGTTCATGGACGGCGCATCAAGGAGTGGACTTGAGGCGATTCTTCTTAGCTTGGCACCCGTTGAAGTCATCCTCGGGACTCCACTCACCTTCGCCACAGAGAAGGTAACTAACTGGTGCCTGATCCTAATGCTGTCATTTAGCTGTGAGCTTGATGCCCGCCTGTTCTAATCTGATCCTATCTAGCTGGATCGTTCATCCCGAGTTGGTGCAGAGGCCGGAAGTTTCTTCCATTACCTAAAAAAAATATAGCTGAATCGTTGTGTGGTCAAGTGCGAATTGTATGTTTCTCATATTGTTGTTATCACATGGCTTCTGAAGTTCTATTGATGCATGGTGAGACATTTACTGATAGCCGACTCTGCAAGCTCATTCAGTTTGCCATTTTTGAATTTGCTCTATTTGTTTTCATGATGAGTGCGGTCGGGCTATATGCCAACTTATTTAGAAATATTGAACATGCCCCAGATAGCAACCCTCAATCTACTCCGTTTATTTTCGGCTTGTACTGATGCTTAGTGAAACAAACCATTATTTGAGCAGTAATATATATGCTACTTTAGCTGGACGATAAGGGTTAGTGAAAAACTCACTGTTACTGTAGCTGGACAGTAATATTTGTGTATTATTTCAATTTCAACCAGGTTTCTTCTTGCCTGCTGAAGCTCTAGCAAATTATTCTTATGACGAACTTTTAGAAGTGTTTTCAACAGTTTATTACCTTTCCTTTGTCTATTCTATTTTCTAGTTCCAGTTTTATAATGCTCACGATCTTCTAGTTCATGTGGCCCCTATTCTTACTGTCTAGTTGATGATGGCATATGCTGGGCTTGCCTCTGATGTCCGGGTTGAGCGCATTTCACGTGTTTGCTTTAGCGAGGGTGGTGCTTTACCACAAGTGGTGTCCTTATATGAGAAGTCTATGGATGAAGCTCCAGAAATAAATAATGGCAAGCAGATGGTGGAAATAAGCGAAGAGGGCAATCTTCATGGGATTGAGGTACCATTTCCCTGTGTAATTTTTCTAAATTGAGTTTAGGTAGTTAATTGCCGTCCCATCTTGTGCCTTGCTCTCCATCATGTAGTCTAATAAATTCCATTTTTTCAAGTAGAGTGTCATGGCTATGCCAGAGCTAGCTGTCCAAGCATTGGCATTGAGTGTTCACTACCTCAAGGATTTTGGTATGGAAAGGTTAATCTGCTTTGGTTCTTCATTCCGGCCATTTACTGCTAATACTGAGATGTCGCTATCAGCAAATACTCTTCAACAACTTGAGGTAGATTTTTCTACCGCACTATTAAAGTAAAATTCTCCTTTGGGATATCTATGACCTTTTGATTCTCAACTCAACATTTGACCTCTTGCTGGTTGAATGCATTTTGTTGCTGATGGGATACACTTTCTTACATATTGTCAGAATAGACCTCTTTAGCAAGAAGTCAGAATAGACCTATAGTTGGTTTTTCTTGAACTGTCGCTTCAAAATGTATGGGCGCACCCACACTATGTTTTTGTGACCATGCAATGTCCTTGATATTGTCTTCCATTCCATTGATGGAGTAACACCTGAATCACTTCCAGGTATTGAAGAACAACTCAGATGGTTCAATAGAAGGATCTTTGTTCCAAACTATGAACAACACATGTACAGCTTTTGGATCAAGACTCTTTAGACATTGGGTAAGAATACATGTACCTGGTCCTGAAATCAATTTCACTGTGTCATGTACCATGACACTTAATCAAAAGAAAATGCAGAACATTACAACTAAAAGTGTCAGCCCCAGCATCTGTTCATTACCCCAACTGTTTTCTAAAAGGTATTTTGATAATAATATGTAACTGATGCTACTGCAGCTGATTCACCCCTTATGTGATAGAAATCTAATATGCTCTCGTCATGACGCGGTTTCTGAGATTTCTGAATCAATGGGATCACGCCAAGATTCAGTTAGCATACTGCGGGTTGAAGAGGATGGGTGCTGCACAGCTTCTGTGCGAAGTGATCTGAGCACCATTCTTTCATCTATTTTAACAATGCTCGGAAGATCACTCGACATTCAAAGAGGAATAGCAAGGATTTTTCACTGCAAAGCCACTGCTAAAGAGGTCGTGCAGTTCTTCTTTTTCCCTCTAATTGATTTAATTGATTATTTTGTCCCAATTATCATTGTTCATTTCAAAAAATGAAAAACATGCCGATTAGTGATTCTTTCTTCTATATATTTGTGTTGTCACTGTGGTGCTAGAGAAGTCCATTACTCGATTACCCTCTCTTTATGTGCAATGTTGTACACCATACACCATGTGCTTCACCTAAAGGTAGTTTCCACTTTCCATCTCACACTTTGTTTGTGTTTTATAATGTGTGGCTGCATAACATTCTATGTCATAAATCATAGCCTGCTGATACCAACCCCTTCTACAAGATTGATCTTTCAGCATCCATACTGCTTAATTTTTGACCATCTACTGTCTAGTCCAGTCAAGTTAGCACAATGTTCGCTGCTGTCTATTCCAGTCAAGTTAGCACAATGTTCACAGGATAAAAAGTACATAGATGAATGCCATGTAACTAAAATTTTAACTTTGGATTCTTGGTATTTAGCCCACTAATTTGCTGTGTATTCTTTCATTGATGCCTAATTGCTTATAATTTTTACACTGCAGTTTGTTGGGGTCATCCAGGCTATCCTGACAGCTGGGAAATTACTGCAGAAACTTGTTCTGGAGGATACTGATATTGTGTCTTCTCAGCATAAAACTGTTAACTCCACTTTGCTGAGAAGGCTACTAAGTACAGCTTCATCATCTGCTGTACTTGCTAATGCTGTCAAACTTCTGTCTTGTCTTAATAAAGATGCCGCTGATCAAGGAGATATGCTAAACCTATTCGTTGCATCTGTTGATCAGTTCCCTGAGGTATAACCCTTGTCTTTTAATGAAATGAACTTGTTTTGTTCCTTACCTTTTCTGATTCACCAAATTTGCATATGTTTTTATAGGTTGCGGAGGGTCATGCGACTGTTGAAATTTCCAAACAGAAACTGGATTTATTAATTGTAGAGTATCGAAAGCAGCTTGGTATGCGCAACTTGGAGTTTAAAACTGTAGCTGGAACAACTCATCTGTTGGAAGTTAAGTCACTTAATTGAATTCAGTTACCTTCAGACATTGTTGGCTTCAAATGTCAAGAAAATCTCTTTATAGTTTTCATAAGATTATTAACATTGCCTATTGCCTGCAGCTACCAGTAGATAGAAGGGTACCTTCAAATTGGATGAAAGTAAATAGCACCAAAAGGACTGTTAGATACCACACTCCTGAAATCTTGAAAAACTTAGACAGTCTGTTGCTGGCTAAGGAAGAACTGGCAGTTATTTGCAGGAGAGCATGGCATCAATTCCTTTTGGATTTTGGCAAATACTATGCACAATTTCAAGCAACTGTTGATTCTCTTGCAGCTCTGGACTGCTTATACTCTCTTGCTGCTCTTGCAAAACAGAATGTAACACTCTCTTGCAGCTCTTGAATGCTTATACTCCCTTACCACTGTGCTCACCTTTTTACTCCCACCTTGTCCCTATACGACATTGATTGCCAACCATTGTTCCAACTGGCAGAATTATGTACGACCTACTTTTGTTCATGATAATGAAGCAAGTCAGATTCACATCACAGACGGCCGCCATCCGGTTAGAACACTTTCCATTCCGTTGCTAAATTTCAGGATCGAGTCTCCTTTAAGAGTTTTGGCAACAAAACTACACAGATGTTAAAAATTTATAATAGTGCGTTTTGAGAAATGCGCTTGTTTAGTAATAATCTAAGTTTTTCAATTTCTTTAGCTCACATTTTGAGGTATCTTGACAATGATGGTGATGTTATGCTGTGGGTTTTAGGTTCTGGAATCCCTGCTTGGAGACAATGTTGTTCCAAATGATACAGACCTTCATGTAGATGGTGAGTACTGTCAGATTGTTACAGGACCAAACATGGGAGGAAAAAGTTGCTATATTCGCCAAGTTGCACTAATTACCATAATGGCCCAGGTATAGGTTTTGTCTAATAACTTTAGTCCACACATTGTAACACGCTGTTGATGCATAGTTTAACTTGTACGGAGTACAAACTTGTGGTGCAGATCCTGGGAGTTATACTTCCATTATCTAAAAAAAACAGTACAAACTTTTGCCTATCTGTAGGACTGAGGCTGACTAACACAGATACTTCTGTTTAACTTGATCATCATACTGAGACGAATTCTAAAACTCGCTGCTCTGGTTTCTTTAGGTTGGTTCCTTTGTACCAGCTGCATCAGCAAGGTTGCATGTTGTTGATGGAGTTTATACTCGAATGGGTGCGTCTGACAGTATTCGACAAGGCACAAGTACCTTCTATGAAGAGTTGAATGAAGCTTCTAACATATTGCATAACTGCTCATCTCGATCCCTAGTTATCATTGATGAGCTTGGTCGTGGCACAAGCACACATGATGGTGTTGCTATAGCTTATGCTACATTACAATATCTTATTAGAGAGAAGAAATGTATCGTTATTTTTGTCACTCACTATCCAGAGATTCTAGATATTCAAAGAGAATTTGAAGGTTCTGTTGGTGCATACCATGTTTCATATCTAGCAACACAGAAGCTGTTGGAAGTCACAGATAAAGAGACAGAGACTAGCGCAGAAACGAAGGATCTTGGAGAAATTACTTTCTTGTATAAACTTGTTGCTGGAGCTTCAGACAAAAGCTTTGGTCTTAATGTTGCTCTGCTTGCACAGGTTACTTATATTCAAATTTTCATGTCTCTTCTTTTTCTAGTTTTGATCCAAGTTACTTAATCCTGAATAGTTTTTTAATACATGTGTTAATGCATATGACTAACTGTTTCCCTCGATATCTTGATCAGTTATAGAAAACCCATAGATATGCTTCACTGTAAGTTACTCTTCCATTTGAATGATCTGCATGTATTATAGTGAATAGGTTTACATGCCTATTGCAGGCCCATCATTTTAGTATAGGGTCAAACTTTCTAATTTCTACAATGACAATGCATGTGCTAGTTTATTTTCAAATTATGTCATTTTCCCATATTCTTTCTTGAAGTAAAGTTAAGTGTGTATCTACACCTATAGAAGCGAAGAAACCTCTTGGTTGCTAAGGTGTGATCCTGCTTGCAGCTTCCATCTAGATGTATTGAGCGGGCTTTGGTCATGGCAGCCAAACTGCAAGAAGAGTTAACTGCACGTGAGGAAAATAAGTTAGGGAGGTTAGTGGAAATACCAGCCAGGGATGGACCATGGGGAAGCTCTCCAAAAGTTGGTTTGCTTAGTACACAACCGCATGAAGAGTTGGTGGAAGTGGAAGCATGTCGCAGGATACTATGTAACATAACATCTGCTCAAAGCAATAATGACGCAACAAATACATTGTCTTGTTTAAAGGATGCGAGAGAGATTGCATTGAATACAATAAAAGGCTAGCATTATTGTTCTGCTCTGGAGCAGCTCATTCTACACTTATTTCTTTTCTAGCTTGAAGGGGAATATGAATATCAGGTACTGTTACTACCCCATTGTGTTCATTTGAATTGCACCAAATAGTTTCCAATCTAGCCCCTCAGTAGCACTTCAGTTTGCTCGTTGCCATTTTTGATTTATTACTAGTGGCAGATTTTCGATTGTCCTACACATGTTTTAAATTGATTTATCGTTGAACTTGTATTGATCTACAAATGTCATCAGCATATACGCCCTTCAATATGTTAAGAACATCAATGCAAGTATACAAACATTACATACAAGCACATGCCGAAGAACATGCTTCTGATGTTTTGCTAACTTTCATGTGCTATGCAGGAAAAGGACGTTTTTTTTAGCAAAAAGCAAGGACGTAGCAGCAGGCCAGCAGCCTGTAGAGGATGCAGATTATCGGGATATGTTTTGTCGTTGCCGTTTGTGGACTGCTACTCTGTTGGGTTGCAGGGTTGGCAATGCTAACCATTTTGACCACGAGCTGATAGCGGCAGCAAGTAGCCTGAACCTTGGCTGGTAGTATAGTATAGTGAATCCGGAGCAAATGAACTTTGAAATTACAGCCAGCAGTTACAATTAACTTTTATAGACCAGAATAACATACTGTTTAACTTTGTAGCTGTAGTATCAGTTCATGATGTCGTGTCCGGAGTTTTTGTAAATATTGTAAGCATTTGTTTTACCGAAGTAATTACATTGATGGGATTCATCCCCCCCCCTTCTCTCTCTCTCTTTCTCCCGGACTAGCATTTGACAATTTCGATTAACCTTGTAAACATTCACATCAGAATATGAACACAATATGTACTATCTAAGCAAGTACTAGATGCTATTAGAGTGGTCTCCTTTGAACATGTGGCTCGTGATTCATGAGCACCTCCGTTTCTGGCCCGACACCACGGCATTGCAGAAGAGCAGGGGCGAGCCCTGTTGGGTCGACATGGCCACACAGCACGCATGCCATCATCCAGGTCCTCCTGTCCAGTGCAGGCATGAGCAAGGTAATGGCCGTGGCAGACTTCGTACTGGCAGATGTAAGCGTGCAGGTGCAGTCTGATGCAGCTTGTATATATGGCAGCGCAGAAGAATCGCCTGTTTCTGAAGAATTCAATCCAGCAGTTAGCATTAACTTTTATAGATTAGTAGTTTCGTGAACTCTTGTTTTGTTCTTATTTTGTTATCTTAAGACATTTGGGCTGTGTACATCTTTGGACGTAGAAGTTAGAAGTAATTTCATTATCTAAAAAAAAGTGTTTCGATGAAGTAATCGCAGAGATGAGATGTATCAATTAATGTTTGTCCTATGTTGTAAAAAAGACGTAATCTTACGGACGGGAAAGAAACGCACTATTTTTCTAATTGATTATTTTTTACGGCTCTATATTTTAGAGGTTTTCTATCGGTCCAATATACTTTCTATATCATCCTCTATTTTTAGGTTCTCTCACTTTCTGTTTCATTTCTGTATGGTAGAAATATAGGTAACAGAAGGGACTATATATATGCAGTGTTGATTTTAGAGAGCATTGTTGCATAGTTCTAAATTATGGGGGAATCGTGGTAAAGGTTGCTAAGTAGTTTTAAGACGGATGTTCAGAAATTAAAGTTGGAATGTAAATTTGAAAAATTAAAAAAAGAACTAAACTATTTTCCAGGAAAAAAACCATGCGATTTCCTTGTAAAACCTAATAATTTTCCGGAAAACAAAACCAAACAAATTTTCTACCTTGATTTTCTAGTGAAGCTGAAGGATTTTTTGAGTACCTAGCAATTTCCCTTTTCCGTTCACTCTGCCCGTTGGGTCTGAGTTTCAAAAGCAAAAATATCGTCGAATTCTCGCGGAAAATCAAACAATCTGCTGCGTTATTACGACTGGAGAGGAATATCGGGACGAGATGCTCAGCAGCAACAGGCAGTGATTCGGTCTGCCTCGTCTCCTCCGCCGGAAACCAACAAAGGAAAAAACAAAAAAAAAAAACCATTCACCCTTGTCTTGTATATTTTCTCCGTTCCAAACTATAGTTTACTGTTGATTTTTGAATACGTCTTTTGACATTCGTCTTATTTAAAAAATTAGGACAAACATACAAAAATATAAGTCATGTTTAAAGTATGTTTAATGATTAAAAAAATCACAAGAAAATAAATAATATTTACATATATTTTTTCAATAAGGGCGAATGGTCAAATAAAAAAACCCAACCGGCTCACTCACCTCCCTCGCTCGCCCCGACCCCCGACCGGAGTGAGCAGGGCCGGGCAGCGCCTCGCCGCCGCCGGAATGAGCCGGCCACCCTCGCCTTGCTCCTCCTCCTCCGCCTCCGCCGCCGTCCTTCTCTCTCGTGGCGGCGCTCCTGCAACCTCCCTTCTCCTGCTCCCTCTCTCCCTCTAATCCAGTCCAGCCCGCTTCCGCGCTCCCTTGACCGCTCCGCCTCCGCCTCCGTCTCTCCGACCGCAGTCCGTCGGTTAGCCTGCTGCTCTCAACCTCGCGCCTCATCACGTTGCTCGCTTTGATTCACTCCTCGGTTTTTTTGGCTACCATTTTTCGTGTTGCTGATTCGTGTGCGTGGTTTTCCGACAGGGGTTCATGGATTTCTCCAGGTTCGCTCCCGCCGTTGGCCCCAGCCGCTCGGCTCCACCGACGCCGGCCTTGCAGATCGCCGCCGCCGGGAATGGCTTCCGGGCTTGGCGGACAAGGCATCGCCGCGGCGGCGGCGGCGGCAACCTCATGCTCGCATCAGCCCTCCGAGGCTGCGCCGCCAGTGGCCCCTTCTACTTGCCTCCGAACCGCGGGAGCTCGCTCGCTTCCCGCCTCAGAGGGAAGGCCGGCCACAGGTGCCTGTGCCAGGGCAACGACTCACTGGCCTTTGTTGATGGCTCAATGGAAACCACCAAGCCGGACTCTGCCGACGAGAACAACGGTGAGGCAGGCGGCTCGGGGTCGGATGAGGACAAGGTCGGTGGGGTTGATGTCGACGACCTGAGTGAGATGCTTCAGAAGGCCAGGAAGGAGCTGGAGGTTGCCAGGTTGAACAGCACCATGTTTGAGGAGAAGGCGCAGCGGATATCCGAGTCGGCAATCGCCCACAAGGATCGTGCTGATGGTGCGCAGAAGGATGTCTCTTCCGCTGTGTCCACCATACAGGAGATTATCAGCAAGGAGGCTGATGCCAAGGAGGCTGTCCGCAAAGCTACGATGGCGCTGTCCATGGCTGAGGCTCGGCTGCAATTGGCCGCTGAAGCTCTAGACGCAAAGAGGGGTTCGGTTGGGCCGATGGAGGTTATTGTTGATGATGTGGAGGAGGAAGCCCTTGCATCTGCCCAGGAGGAGATTAAGGAGTCCCAGGCAAGTTTGTCAAAATGCGAGGATGAGCTGAGACGTATCCAGGACAAGAAAATGGAGCTGCAGAAGGAGCTTGATAGGTTGACCGAGCTCTCTGAGAAGGCTCTTTTGGATGCTTCAAAGGCTGAGGAGGATGTTGCTAACATAATGGTGTTGGCTGAACAGGCAGTGGCTCTTGAAATGGAGGCTGCACAGCGTGCAAACGATGCAGAACTTGCTCTGCTGAAAGCAGAGAAAGCCATCTCCTCGGTTGATACTGTGGCGTTAGAGCTACCACCACTTTTTGAGGAGCAGGTGGCTGGTGAAGAAGATTACATTTCGGATGTACATGATTATAGCATTGATGGTATAGATGATATTTCTGAAAGAGACGAGGTGCCAAATGTTGAGCGTCTAATGGTTGGTGACTTGGCTGTTGAAGGCATTGAGCAGCTTGAATCATCCCGTGAAATGTATGATGAAGAATCCAGTGATAAATTGCTTATTGAGCCTCAGAAAGAAGCTGAACCTGATATAGATAAGTCAAAGCAAGGGAAGAAGCAGGAGATAGAACCTGATATAGATAAGTCAAAGCAAGGGAAGAAACAGGAGATAGAACGGAAGGAATCACCCAAAGCATCGCTGAAGCGATCATCCCGGTTCTTCTCAGCATCTTTCTTCTCCTCAAAAGCGGATGGAGAATTTACGCCTACATCTGTTTTTCGGGGGTTAATGAAATCAGCTAGAAAACATGCACCAAAACTTGTTCTTGGAATAGCTCTTCTTGGTGCAGGGTGAGTTTCATGATAACTGGTATATTTTTCCTTAGTTTTTGTTTTTCAAGAAAGATTATTTTGTCACATATCTCCGTCTGTTTACCTTAGTTGTATACTATTATAGTTGATCATATTCCTTTCTGTGTAATCACATTTTCTTCATTAACCAATAATGTCTCAAATGACGTTTTTACTGAAGGCTCTTCCTTTCAATTGATGTGCTTGTTCTTATAATTGCTTAATGCTCTTCCCTTCAATGTCATGCATATTGATTGACCAGTTCAGTCTCAAATGACATTTTTGTTCTCTGCGTCCCATAGGGTATTCTTCTTAAATAGAGCTGAGAAGAGCAATCAATTATTTCAGCAGCAAGACATAACTACAAGTATTGAAGAAGTTACCTCCACTGCAAAACCTATAGTTCGTGAGATGCGACAGATCCCAAAAAGAATACAGAAGCTAATTGAGCTCCTACCTCATCAAGAGGTTTTGTCTTATCCCTTTTTGTCTAAACTAATCCATTTCACCATTTGTGAATCTCTCTCTCTCTCTGTGTGTGCGCGCGCGCGCGCCCGTGCACATGTGTGTGGAGTCTGTACTGTCCACATTAGTTAGCATGAAGTTTAGGTTGCAAATTACTTCCTTACTCTCTTTATTTTACCGCATCCAGGTCAATGAGGAAGAAGCTTCTCTTTTTGACATACTATATTTGCTTCTGGCTAGTGTTGTTTTCGTGCCATTGTTCCAGAAAATACCTGGAGGTGAGATATAAGTTTCTGACATCTACAAGAATATTGCATGGCACCATGGCATCTAACTTTCCTACATCTTATAATCGCCTGAAATTTTATTAACCCAAATCATATTATACAAGTTCTACTTCTGTTCTAGCATTTCAGCCATACCCTTCACTGCAATTTACCAACGTTGAAATGCCTGAAGACTTGAATGCAAAATGCATGAACTTGGTGTCTGCTGAAACATTTGTCACGAAACCCTTCATTTTTTTTAAAAACAATTTGGAACCACCTAAGAAGATAGTGTGATATATATTGTTGCTCGTTTATTATATGCACCTTAATGCCTTAGGTAGTCCTGTTCTTGGATATCTTGCTGCTGGTGTCCTCATTGGTCCCTATGGGCTCTCTATCATCCGTCATGTCCATGGAACAAAGGCAATTGCTGAATTCGGAGTTGTGTTCTTGTTGTTTAACATTGGCCTTGAGGTACAAGCTGAGTGTTCTTTAAGGTTCTTTCTTCGTTTTGAATATATCGGCTTAACATTTTTGTATCTGCAGCTTTCTGTGGAGAGGCTAAGCTCAATGAAGAAGTATGTCTTTGGGTTAGGCTCTGCTCAGGTTATACTCATGCTATGCAACCGTCAAACAATTGTTTTGTGTGAATACTCCCTAACAAATTTAACATTTGACAGGTGCTGGCTACTACAGCAGCTGTTGGTATGATAGCTCACCGTTTTGCTGGACTACCAGGACCAGCAGCAATTGTTATTGGTAGTGGTTTGGCTTTGTCATCCACGGCTGTTGTCTTACAAGTACTTTCTTATAACCTCAAGTTGAAATGAAGTTGTTCATCGAAGTCTGTTTTCAGTTTTCACTTTGAAGAAAAAATAGATTTCTCGGGGACTTGTTTTGTTATCATTCTTTACAGTTGTCAGACCTCACAGAGGCTTGACTAATGTGGAATACTTCCTTTATTCTATGTATTTATTTTCATTCTCCACCTTTTTACCTGAACTTATTGTTGATTGTCTTTAGCATTTACTATTTTTGATTATGTAGGTACTGCAAGAACGTGGGGAGAGCACTTCACGCCATGGGCGTGCTACATTCTCTGTGTTGCTTTTCCAGGTATAGCAACAGTGTATTCTAACATATATCTTGTTTTCCCTGCCCCTATCCCCTCTTTATACTGCCCTTTAATAGATGTTCCCTTTGTTGTCTCCAGGATTTGGCTGTGGTGGTTCTGTTGATATTAATACCTCTTATATCACCTAATTCTTCAAAAGGAGGGGTAACATTTTTCCTTATTTGGGATAGAACATTTACCTGTTGATTCAAATGGTTGGTTTGTTTGATGTCTCGACCAGTGTTACTTGGATACCCAAGTCCTAAAATATATGCTGAGTTGGACATGCGTGCAGCCATGTCGGATTCAAAGTGGTTTTTGTTGTGTCCAATGTTTTTTGGCCAAATCAAAAACCTGCACCCACCACCCAAGTTGGACTCCAACACCCTGCACCCGTGTTCGAGTAATGGGTACCGACAATCTAGTACCATACATAATTATTTTGGTATAAACATCATGTGAACTATTGATGGATTTATAATTGTTTAGATGCTTTATCCCATGACACTATCATCTAATATTTTGAAATCTATTGCTCAGGCCGTTGCTTCTGTGGAACACTTTGAAAGCCCAATGTTCTGTCATATGGTTTCATTGAATATTTTAACGTCCAAAACTTTTTGAGCTTGATGATATTCTATTACACTAGTGGATAATTCTAGGATTTTTATGGTACAAGTTATATCTACGAATATATGAATTTGCAACTAATCTGCAAGATCAGCTAGTGTTGTATTTGACTAATGAAAATTGTACGTTTGACACTTGAGACCACCAAAGGCATCAGATTTGAGATTGGAACGTGGCTTGCTTCTTGCAGAGTCAATTCCATGAACTTGCAGTCTTGCTTCTTTGTTTCTCTCCTTCTATTTACTTTTTTACTTGATGCAATTTTCTGCTTCTTGTAGGTTGGTTTCCAAGCAATAGCAGAAGCCATGGGAATGGCTGCAGTGAAGGCTATAGCTGCTATAACTGCCATAATTGCTGGAGGTCGCCTGGTCAGTCGACTATTCATTTGTTTTAGCTCGAAAGGATCTTGTACACACTATGTTGATTGCCAGCATGCAGCTGGTAGCCATGCCTCTTGTATTCATGTTTTAGTTTTTTTTCCATCTGGAGCTGCATTTATTAGTATTTGATGGTGACTGTTAGCCTTGCCACTTCCACTTTTTGTGTTGCGCAGTTGCTTCGGCCAATTTACAAACAAATCGCTGAAAATCGGAACGCTGAGATATTTTCGGCAAATACTCTCCTTGTTATTTTTGGGACAAGTCTTCTTACCGCTCGGGTACATGATTTATCTGATGGTATTCGGACCCTGTATATTTAAAGCTACTTCCCATGTTTTTGTAACTTTATTTATCTTCACAGGCTGGGTTATCAATGGCATTGGGGGCATTTTTGGCTGGTCTGCTATTAGCAGAAACAGAGTTTTCCTTGCAAGTCGAGTCAGATATTGCTCCGTACCGTGGACTTCTTCTAGGTCTTTTCTTTATGACGGTGAGGGTTCTAAATATAATCCCGTCAACTAATCTTATTCTGGTGTACTGCCAGAAATTTTGTTGCAAGCACGGATACCTTTGATATAAAAGTGCATATATTAAATGCAACTCTGCACACATCTAACTGTTAGTTCATTAGTCATACAGTCATGGATATATGCATGAATCACACAAACACTCTTATTCACTTACATTCACTCAAATCTTGCTGCAGATTTATACTACCATCACATGTTTCTCAAAGCAGAACTCTTTTCTAAAAAAAATGATAACATGAATGGTCTATTTGTGCTCTCTCAGGCAAAATGTTGTCAGCGTCATCTTACATCCCAGTCTAGCACAGAACTTTGTATATATTATGTGAAGATTTTATTCATAAGAGTATCATTATTGTCTTGTTCAACCAGTGTTCAGCAAACTGTAAACTAGCTTTCGACAACTTGTCAAATAAATGAGTTGTAATTATTTCGATGTTAGATGATCATGTATTCTGTAGAATCATAGTAATGCTATTATTCAGAGTTGTTACCTTGACTTGCAAGAAGATGAACTGCTGCATTAGTTTTGATGTATATGTGTAGAGAGGACATGAGCCACTATGGGCCTAGAATTGATGTGCCTTGATATATACTTAGCAAGAGTCATATCACTTAATTCTGTCTTATTCTATGACGTTAAAATTTCAGAGATCTGATTATCCAACTTCAAGGAATCTATTATTTACTTAATGATGAGTAATCATATTTGAAGTCCTGCTATTAATGCTGACCTTGAAGTTTGTCTTTCCAGGTTGGCATGTCTATTGACCCAAAATTGCTTCTGTCAAATTTCCCAGCAATCTCTGTGATACTAGGTCTCTTGATTATTGGAAAGACGTTGTTGGTAACATTTGTTGGCAGAGTGTTTGGAATTTCCACCATAGCTGCCGTTCGAGTTGGTCTTATGCTAGCACCTGGTGGGGAGTTTGCTTTTGTTGCATTTGGAGAAGCTGTCAACCAGGTTTTGAGTTTGTTATTTCTCTATGGATGACTCTAATGTTTTGTCTATTTCCTGTTGTCCTAGCCTTGTAAGGCATAAGATGTACCTCATGTACATCTGCCTTAGATCATAGGAACATTTATAAATGATTGTAGGGCAGTACCAAGTAAATCTTATGGACAATATTTTGCAGGGTCTTCTGTCTCCCCAACTATCTTCATTATTATTTTTAGTGGTTGGCATTTCGATGGCGCTGACACCATGGTTAGCTGCTGGAGGCCAGTTTCTGGCATCAAAATTTGAGCAGCATGACGTGAGGAGTTTGTTGCCTGTCGAAAGTGAGGTATATTATTTAGACCTATCAATTGTCACTTACTGCTGCGGTTGCATCCATTTTAGTTCTGGCTAAATCCAAAAACATTACAAGTTTTTTTCAGTGTAATTCGTAATATACTGTCTACTCAAGACAAATTTGTACTTGAGAACCTGTTATCACTGCTCAACTGGGGCCATTCACATTAACTGATGCACACCCTTAGTCAATCATAGTTGTAAATCAGCACATCAGCAGCCTTGTTTACTATGACTTCTTTAGTAATTTCCAGTTGGTCAATCCTAAAACTACTAGCAGTAATGGTCTAATTGAGTAATGAACTAATGATGACCTATCCATTTAAAGTGCTTTTCCAAAAAGGCCAGCTAAACTAAAAGCTAGATCTCTTCTCTCTGCTTACTGATGAAGACCGATAGGTCACATAGTAGATGGTATTTTTTTATGTACATTAGTTTCCATGACTAGGCCAAAAATTTGTAGTTAGTCGATCATGCCTCACACACAAGAATATTATGGAATATGGATGCTACATTTTCAAGCAAAAGTTATGTGGGACATTGGGGCGATAACACTGTCTGAGGCTTGTGGCTCCCAATCCTCAAGACAGTAAAAGAAATGAGAATAAAGTCCTTGTCAAATTGCTCAGGAATTAGGATTGCAATATCATATGCAACCAGCTTGTTTCTGCCAGTACTTGGAATTTTAGATACTGGCTGGTAATGGTATAGTAGTCATTGTTTTAAGTATCTTTTTCATCTTATCTTCCCATGTACAAAGTCAATGGCAAGAAGATAAGTTAAAATAAGGTGAAAAGAAATACACCTTAGCTTCTAGATGCATTTGCAAGGTAGTGGTATATGTCAAATGTAAAAACTCCTGGTACAGGTTGCTTGAAATTAGAATGTCATTACTGTTTGATAATCTCCTATTAAATTAAGATTTGACCATTGTGGCATTCATTTAATTTCCTAGAAGATGCATTTGCCTAATATTTGTTTCCTTTTTTGGGTATGCAGACGGATGACTTACAAGATCATATTATCATATTGGGATTTGGACGTGTTGGCCAGGTTGTCTTGCAATCCTCATGAGCTGCTTTTATATCTACTATGTTCAATAGTGTCCTAATGATACATCTTTTCATTATCCTAGATCATTGCTCAACTCCTGTCGGAGCGATTAATTCCGTTTGTCGCGCTTGATGTTCGAAGGTATGGTACTGCATCTTGTAATAACATTATTTCTAAGGCAACTACGAGATAATAGAGGGATATGTCTTTAGCATCACTGCTGAATGATTGTGACTCATGAAATTTGACTTTGGCGTGTATAATAAATCCTCGAATATGTATATAGGTGCTTAAGTCTGCGGTACTTTGTTAGGATACTATATTTAACTTTGTTGTCTGTTAATGGTTGGTAACTTGATATCTTGCTTTGTCAGACAAATTATGATTCATATGAGACTAGAGATGAATTGTAGTAAATCCAACAAATTTCTATAAAAAAAAAAGAAATTAAATTTCAAACAAGTTGAGAAACTAAGGAACTGGTGGCATCACCAGCGACACTGGACCCATTTCACCCCTCTTTCAGTGGCTGTTGGTTACATTGTGATAGACTGATAGTAGCTTCTCATCTGAGTCTAAACTCACATGTGATGCTATTGCTATATGTTTTGGTTATATAATTTCCAACAAAACCCTGCTGGCTAAGGCTAACACTGTTACCACTTATCACTACCTAATTCTTGGTTACTTCAGTGATCGGGTGGCAGTTGGACGTGCTCTTGACCTACCAGTGTATTTTGGTGATGCAGGAAGTAGAGAGGTAGGATGAATTCAGCCAACATTCTATCATATGCTTGTGAAAAGTAGTAGTCTCAATTGATTATTGCCAGGTACTGCATAAAGTTGGAGCTGAGAGGGCCTGCGCTGCTGCCATTACTTTAGATACTCCTGGAGCAAATTATAGAGCTGTTTGGGCTTTGAGCAAATATTTTCCAAATGTGAAGACATTTGTCCGAGCGCATGATGTTGATCATGGTGTTAATTTGGAGAAAGCTGGTGCAACAGCGGTAAGTTGATGCTACAAAACAATCTGTTACTTGAATCCCAAAGAATTGTTAGTGATTGTATCTTCCTGGTACAGTGAGGATGTATGATAGCTTTGTTAGTTTATCAGAATGAATTGCAAGTATTTAACATGTCTTGTGAGACCATTTGCAGCAAATAAAAATGTAGAATCATTCCTGCTGTATGAACTCAGTTGTTTCTTAGAAATATAGAAACACCGTTTCAAAATTCTGCTGGTACGCATCCATGGCTACAGTCTTATTTGTAGTGGACCATTAGGAAAGAGTTCTTTGGGTCATGATGAATTTAAAATCTGAGGTTGATAAGGTGGTAGAGCTCGTTTGCTATTCTGCTTCATAAATATTGTAACCAGATTGACCCAACTGCATGATAAGCATGGGATCAGGTCTGCATCCAGTATCTGATTGACCCAACTGCAAACTGTATCACATTGTTATACACCAATTGCTCTTCTATTCTAGATGGTAGTTCGGCTAGCAGCCTCCGTAGTTTGCACATAATTTGCCCTTGCATTGCAGAACTTTGTCTTGCATTTTTATGATGATATATAATCTGCTTATTTTGTATGCAGTTTGTTCATATACTTTTTCATCACCCATAATTACATTATTATGTCTTCTAATGAGATTCCATCTAAAATATTTTTAAGGTTGTTCCGGAGACCTTAGAACCAAGTCTTCAATTGGCTGCTGCTGTTCTGGCGCAAGTAAGCTCTACTATTACTATAATTTGAGCTGATTCGTAATGTATGGAATTGAGCATCATTTTCTTTGTGTGATGTTTTGCAGGCAAAACTTCCAATGTCAGAGATTGCAGCAACTATAAATGAATTCCGGAATCGTCATCTGTCAGAGCTCACAGAGGTATCTGGTTGCATCATCTGGTGTTCTTATTCATAATGGCATAAAGCTATTAAAATTCCAAAAATGTAGCTGTAGCTACCCATTTCCAAATTCCAAAAAAAATGCAATTGTAGTGAACCAATTTTGCAATAGTTGACAAGGGGGTCCCTAATATCCCATGCGAATGGTATTGGTAGATGGCATTGATGCTCAACAAATGGAAGTTCAAGTGAAAGTTATTGACTTGCGGATACAATGAAGTTTATTTGATTAACTGGACTATTTTTTGTTGTAACAGTTATGTGCTACAACTGGAAGTTCTCTGGGCTATGGATTCTCTCAAGTCATGTCCATGTCCAAACCAAAGCCTCTCCCTACCGATGATGAAAGTGAATGTGTTGATGGAGCATTAGCAATATGAGCTCATACATGAAAAGGCTCCTCCAAAGGCTGTACAGTAGAAACCAGTCTATCACAAGCTAATTTGCATATAAAAGTAGAAAAATAATCCATGTAACGTCGATTGCAAATGTTGGCACCGAAAATGCCATTTTTGTATGGTAGGACGTTCCCTTCCTGTTCAACTATTTTTTTTACCCCGACTAGGTATTTTCCTTAGTGATAGAAGACTGATACATACTGTATCTGTGATTCTCTGGCCGCGTTGAGTGCTTCGACCTGTAGCATTCTGTAGCATGCAAGAGAAGGAAAAGGGATGCGCAGCCGCAGGTGTGTACCCTTAGAATTTTTTTTGACAGACTTTGTATTTGTTTGAATATTTGGAGGGAATAAGAATCCAGGAGGAGGAAGATGGGAGGGACGTTGATATCTTTTTCTAATGTTTTTTTTAGTTTCAACTTAGTATCATTCTGGTTATTGGCTTTTTAATGACATTTCTTAAAAGAAAATCCTTACTTTTTAGGACCTCTCTGTAGAAAGAACAACTTTATAGTGGAATGAATCTAATTGTCTGTTGACCCCTTTAGTTTGGGTTGATTGGTTTGTACTCTTATGCCCTTCTTCAGGCGGTTGCCTCAATGCTTGGAAATGTGACGACCTTTTGTTCTATGCTAGATGATGATGATAACAATATCTTCCTGTCAGCTTTTGCTTATGATTGTCCCAAACATGAAACGGACAAGCGCTTTGGTTCCTGGGGTCTGTTTTACTTTGGTTCCTGGACAAATCATTTGGCAAAGCTCTTGGAAACAGAAATGCAGAGAGCCGCTTTGAGAAGCTTTCTAAACACATCAGACCTCGATTCCTTGTTTGGTGCAATATATCTTGTCGACAGAATGCAAATGAATTGCAATCTATCTGAGACATTCAGATTTCTCTCACACATTAACAGAACGGAAACATTTTTCCCTACAAAAAAATAGAGTCGAGAGCAAAATGATTACATGCAACGTCAACATGCCTGCATGAAAGATGATCGACACCACAGAAAGAAAGCGCCTCCAAGATGATCGACGCCACGGAAAGATAGCGCCTCGTCATTGTTCAGTTGATGATGTACCAAAGTTAATACGAGTAGCAAAATGATTGATGGTATTGGATGCACTTCCTGAAGATCTAAGCATTGAAACCTATAAAATTTATCAAGATTTGCACCGTGTAGAGATCAGCCCTAATAGTCAGGTAAACTCAGTTTGCCAAAGAAAGGGCGGGGAACACCTAACTCAACACATTACCTTTGGATTACTCATATTGTTTCCCAAGTACCCAATACCAAATGATGGAGAGGAGTAGGCAGCAACAAGCTCAGCGGCCTCCAGTTCAGAAAACTCTCCTCTCTGCAGAACATACTTTTGCTAAATCAAAAGTGGAGGGTTGCTCCCTTCAAAAGAGTAGAGGGCTGCTCATCCAAAACTGAAGGATATGGATTTGCAAAAAGATCACCTTTAGAACATCAGCCTGAACTAGCAACAACCCAGCTCCTGAATCATGAGGCATTCCACCACTGCTTTGAACTACTGACCGTAGAACTTTGGTACAGGAAGAAGCAGGGCCAGACTGTGATCTGAGAACATATATATTGATTTGCAGTTTAGATGAGGACATGATGCTGAAAAGTAACAAAATTGTCTAGTGCTAGATTATGTGCAAATGTCAAAGAAAAAAAATAACTAAGCATGGACAACTGCACTATATGTTATGGCAAACCCTAAGCAAAACAAACGACACTACATCATATTATGGTGAATAGGATGGAACAAGCTGGCTATATTACATTATGGCAAACAAGAAGGCTAAAAGCCTAAAACTAAGGAATTATTATGAAAGCTAAGCCAAAACCAATTGAAATATGATGTATGTGGCTTTAATGTTTGTCGATTCAAGGCTAGCAAAAATTCCCCTTGTGCATGCAGCAATCATTTTTAAACATTAAAAATATATGCTTAGTTTTCCATGCCAGATGACTGGTGGACAACTGTAACATGCGTATATAGATAAAAGAAGCTAATTTGAAGAAATGAGCATACAGTGATGATGAGATACAACATTCACGGGCAGCAAATCCTCTAATTAGGTGTTCACCAGCTCCAGTTGCACAGCACCCAACTATGAATGGTGTGCCGAAGGGTCCTTTGGATGAAGCCCAGCACCCAGAGCCATACATGGCAGCTAACCCAACCCGACCATCTACCTGTAAGAACATCATGCTTATTAAGGTCTAGATGGCAGATTATCAGAAATTTCAAATGAGAATATGCGCTTTTTTCTTTTTTTTTTCTTTTTCCTTTTTTGAGAGAGAGATGACCAACAGACCTTTAGTAAAATACCACCACTAGATGCACCTGATGCTATATTTCCACAATCATCTACACAAACAGCACCAACAGTATCCATCACACAATCTTGATCATCCTCCATTATTGATCGAGTGAATATATTCTTCATCTTCTTTACATCGTTATTATTACCAGATTCAGCTCCTAAAATGAAACAAGGACATGTGAGGTGGACTAGAGTACAAATACTGTCATATTCTGATAATATAATCCAAGTATCACCATTGGTATTGACGCACACAACAAGCACAAACAAATACCAGTAGTACCACACGCCTGAGACTCATGTGCAGCTATTTTTTTTTTTTTGAGGAAACAAAATATTTGAATGTTAAAATATATACATAGATTTAGAAAGACTTCATAAAGACATGATAGCAACTAAATGAGCAATTAGAAGAGATTAAATCCTGGGATGTAGTTTATAACACAAATCAATGATCTAAGTATCTAATGTATGTATAACTAAGCTCAATACAATCATTGAGCTTGCCCTACATTGTGCATCATGGTATCTGCTGAATCTTGTACTTTTTGCTAGCTTTGCGAAATAAGACAAAAGAGTAGATTGCATATGCAGCATATAAAACCACCAGAATGTGAAAAGGCAGTGCAACCTGTGTGTAGCATGAATGTAACACCTAGACAAGGATAAATTGAACTACAGTTATGATACTAGGTAATGCTGCCTGAGGCAGAAAAAATACTAACCAAAATAACAGGAGCATTCGCAAAAGAGAGTGATGCCATGACCGCATGGACTATGCAAGCTGAAATGGTTGTTGCGTCCTAGACAGCAGGTAGCACGCCGACATCTATGCATACAACTGAGTGCCATTGTACAATTGCAAATAGATCTTCAGTACATAGATGCAAAGCATCATGTAGCAGCTAATAGAAAAACTCGAAGTGTTCATTTAGTATTTGAATTCTAAGGAAGCAAAGTTAACCATACAAGTGCAATTAAATATTAAAAAGATATTTCAGGCAAAAGAACATCCACATACCCAAGATAGAACTACAAATAAAATACCATGCTCATTAGGAAAACCATAAAATTTAAAGCACAAATGGAATAAGAACAGGAGTCAGCAATAAAAAAAGGTTCATGGAAGGAACCTGATGCTTCCAACTGTACTGAGCTAGATTCTGAACAAGAAACAGTCCTATGATTAACCAGCTCTTTGGCCCTAGAAAGTAATGATCTGTATTTCACCCACTGCGCTTTTGCATTCTCAGTCACCAACCACTGTTTGAGAATGTACAAAATCACAAATTACCACCAGTTAAGAATTACATAGCTCCACAAGGAGAAGAAACTTACACTACTAGAGTCCAATGTAGGTCCAAGTACATTCAGCCCTTTAGATTTTGCCCATCGGCACGCTCCTTCACCAACCAAAAACCTAAAAAAACATAAACTAGAGATTCAAAATTACAGCTAGGGTGGATGAAAGACTAGACATAAACAAATAAATAAGTAAATAACATGGATGAGTCCACAGCAGATTGTCATCCATGCCTATGGAAAAGCATTAATCATGCACTGGCTCCATTCCTCAAATTGCGATGTGAATATAATCCATTGTCTGCACTACATATTTAAAGATGATATGAAAATAATATTAAACTAGAAGAGCATCGCAAAAATCCAATTATTTGGGTGACTGGAGAATAGAAATTAAGAAGATGCTTGAATTTGTTCTTACATTGGGGGTATCCGACCAAGCAGTGAAGATCCTATCATTTGTTCCTTTGCCAAGTGCAGAGCAACTTGGATGGGATTTTTTACACCTGATCTAGAAGAAATGGAAAACTATGGTCAGAGCCGGCATCAACCTGCATAAAATAAACATATCAACAATAGTTTTTGTGCCATACTCTAACTGAAAGCTCCCATTTTGGAGGATTGAATTTCGATAAAACACAAGTACCTTGCACAGCTCCTACAGCTCCGAAAGAACATGTACTGCCATCCATGATACTTGCATCGCATTCCACACAACCACTCTCGGTCAAATTTGAACCCCGGCCAGCATTTGTAATGGGGTCATCCTAGTAAATCAGAGCCCAGAGGCAAGGATGAACAAATTCAGACACATTTTTGCTTGGAACAAGCAAGTACCAGTAAGCCTTTTAAATACCTAAACTACAGGTCTACAACACACAACCAATGCAAAATTTACTCTTTTGTTTTCCCCTTTTGAGAAGTAACATTTGAAATTGGAACCAAATCACATACATCATAAATCAGATGAGTCGTGTATTCATAAAATTCATATTTGCTCTAGTTTTTTTATAAATCAAGCGCACATAGATGCTGCAGCTATAGACAGGGAAAGAAAGGGACCTCCAATACTTGAATGGCAGCCGCAACCGCATCAAGACTTGTGCCACTGCCCTGCAAATGTGTAGAACAATCAAGAATTTGCAACCGCAAATCTACATGGTTCTCAAGTACGCCAATCTCAAATCGCACAGCATCACACCATCACAAAAAAGTCATGTTTCAAATACCAAAAATCCAGTAGAAATGCAAGTCCACAGAAATAATTATAAAAATCAGGCACTGTTCGAGAGTAGGTGGCATCAATCCGATCGACATAGCATACGAAACCAAGCACCGCACGAGAGGAAGGGGCATGGAACACGCAGAAGCTGGGGTTCAAGGACCGGACCCCGCGGAGCACGGCGGCGGCGGCGGCGAGGCAGGCGCGCTTCATGGCTCGGCGGTACAGCTTCTCGTTCGCCGGCGCGTGGAAGCCAGCGCCCACGTGCACCGCCACGAAGAACCTGCGGGGACCGGGGCCACGACTGGGGCTCGGATTCGCTTCCCCGGCGGCTACACCGGCGTCGGAAGGCGGCGCGGCGAACTCGCCGTCTCCGCCGCCGGTGGCCATGAGTGACTGACTACACGGAGCAGTAGCAAGTTTTGAAATTATCAACTGGGGCCCCTGCGGAGCTAGGATTTTGCAGCCATAACGCTTTGGAGTTTTTTCACTTTGGTCCCTGAAGAAGGCGCTATTAATGGGAGTCGATGGTTGGTTAAAGCGGCAAGGATGTCTCTTCAGTCTCGGCTCTGCCAAGAGGTGGTTCTTTCCATTTCCGTGCATTTGGACGTATTCGCCAGCTTTTATTTAATTTATATCCACACTGACACGGCAAATAAAACAGCCTACGCATGGCTTTGTTTCTTTTCGGCTATCACTGTGTTAGTGTATTGCCGTAGCAAAATTAAAAATTAAGAGCTGTTGAAAAAAAAATCTAAAAATCAAAAAAAGTTTTGTGATTTTTGAAATGACTACTAAAAGCTACAAAAAATCATTACAAATTATTACAACATATAAGCTATATAAAAATAACAAAATTTGTTACAGTGATACTCAACGGTATGAAATTGCTCGATTGATGGTACTTTGATGCAAAGTACATGACTTCTGTTTGGAAGCCGTCGATGCGGCTGATCGAATTTTTAGGAGATGGAGAACCGATGGTATCTGCTTGGGTTAATCGGCCTATGATATGTAATTTTCAAACACCATGCTTTGATCCTAACCATGACCTAAATGAATAAGATGGCTAGGTTAAATTGAGTTGAATGTTAAATTTAAATTTTTAGATGTTCATAAATCTGCTTCACGAAGCTACCGCCACCGCCGACTCCCGCGCAGCCACCGCCCCAGGCCGACCCAAGACTCGCCGCCGCCGGATCCGGCCACCTCGCCGCCGGATCTGGCCGCCGCGCCACCGGATCCGGCCTCCGCGGCGCCGGAGACCGGCCTCCACGCCGCCGGCCTTGACCAAAGCAGCCGCGCGCGCGAAAACGGGAGGAAGGAAAATTGAGGAAAGGAGGAGGGGGAGGGAGGGAGGAGGAAAGGAGAAGGGGAAGGATGGCCGCGGGCGGCGGGCTAGGGTTTTGGTGGAGAGTTTGGAGGTGGGTTGGGGCGCCGCCCGTGTCGCCCAGCACAGGACGACGCGGGGCCTAGGTCTGGTCCTGTTTGACTTATTTTAGAGAGTTTCTACATATGACTTCAAGATAGAAAAAAAATTAAAATAATTTGATTTTTTTCAACTGGTTTTTTTTCTATCTTGAGAGTTTTTACATATGACTTCAAGGTAGAAAAAAAACCGATTGAAAAAAAATCAAATTATTTTATATTTTAAACAATGATAAGAGCATCCCAATAACCTCTGTATAACACCCTGTAAAATACTATTCATAGAGGCATAAATGGTATTTTATGGGTGGTTTAAAGAGGCTGTTGGGGATGCTCTAAGCAAATAAACAGGTAAGTCAAGTCAAATAAGCTATAGAGAATAGAGTCTAAGTCACTCTAAAATTACTGCAGATTTTAAACGGTAGTTCTAATTTTTTTATTTAAGAAAAAAAGCCTCGATGGACAGAAGCTTAGAGGATACAATTGATGATCATTGAAGTAAATTTTGAGTAAATGATCCGATGAAGAGACAGATGTACACATAACATGTACGTACATGTCCTCTCCTCGATGGAAGTGATGGCATGACTACTCACACCAACTAGAGCATGTACAACAGTCCAATTCAGTAGACTTTTAAGTCATCTCTAAAATCTGTCATGTATAATATGTGGTGAAGTGAAGAAGATAGAGCATGCGTAGATATTTGAGCCGTCTCCAAAGTAAGCATCAACCTATATAAGAATTAAGAAACTCGATATGTGAACAAATTACATATAAAAACGTGTCCATCTGTATCATTGTATATGCCATCTCTAGTATTGTATCTAATTGATATGATAATAGTTAGAAACAAATAATATCTCAGCCATTGTACAGTCTCTAACAGTGCACGAACCTCTCTAGTTTTTTTCCAGCGTATGTACCATGGAAGAGGATAATAAGACAAAAGATACGGCCATTGGCCAGTGCAGTACAGTACACAGGGCAGGGAAAGACGCAGAGATGTACAGTAAAAGAAGAGAGAGAGAGTGTGTGTGTGAGCTTCTTCATGAGAGGGAGGGAGAGAGAGGTTCTGGGCTTCTGGCACCGGGTACCCAGTCACCCACCCACACCACTACCACGACCATCGCGGCCTCCTCGGTTCCTCCTCTTCCAGTCTTCCTCCCACTTCTTGAGATCGTTGCTTACTCGCTCTTTCTTTCTTTCTTTCTTTCCCCTCCACGATCGGATCGCAATGCACAAAGGCTCGTCATTTGCTCTAGCCAAACCAACCAAGCTGCATTCTTGATCGCGCGCGTCTGCGATTCTTGAGGTATTTCCTCTCTCTTTTTTTTCTCCTCATAGAACCCACACTGTTCTTGCTTACCTTCTCGTTCGGAGTAGACCGGATGCCCTTTCCGCGATCTTGGCGCGCTTCCCTCGCTAGTGCTATTTATGGGGGGTTTCGCTCTCTGATTCTTGGCTTGCCTCACATTTTGATTGCCTTTTGACACCGGGATTTTTTTAGCCTACTATATTCGTCTTTTCCTTCGCTAGCTTTATTTATGTTTGATCAAAACCAGGGAGAGGGACATCGATTTGAAGAACTACATGTGTCTTTTTCTTGGCAAAGTTTATTAGTATTATTTATGTTGGATCAAGGCATTGTGTTGACAACAAAGTCATCCACGAGATTACACAGAAACTCCGAAAGCCTTTTCTTAAATTTCCTTTGTGTTATTCGATTAGTGGCACTGAAACAATCTGAAACAAGCATTACTAGCAACAATCCGATATTTTTAAAAGCTATCGTCAGTTGCTTCAAAATTCTTTAAAACAGGTATGGACAAGTCGAAGAATTTAGTTTTTCAAACATTCAATCTCGCCAATGTACGGAGGTAATCGGATATGCTATATCTTGAGAACAACCCCTAAACTTGCATTAGTACCAAAGCAACTAAGCAGCAAGCTTACACAGGAGTTGGTGGGTGCTCACATCTTTACAATACTCTTGCGGTATAAACCATTGAAGTTCACATAGCCAGTTGTATTGAAGCAAATCATCTGCTGTTGCAAGTAGAAAGGCAGACATTGTGCAACCTGATATGTGTTTGGTGGATAGTAGGCAAGGGACCGAGTTGTGATGGCAGCTTAACTAGATTTCAAGGTCTATTGGGGTGCACGCTTTACTCTCTTTTTTTAAAAAAAATAACGTGCTGTTTGTTTATTGTTCACTCCATACTTGTTTTAAGTACTAATGCCATATCCCCCATTGTTTTTATAATTTTTCTTATCCTGTATGAACCAGTTGCCGATACAAGGATGGTGTGGCAAAATGACTTGGCTGGCCAGCTGAAGGACAATGGCAATGGCAACATGAGTGTTGATACTGGATATGAAGAAGGCAGTGAGGAAGAAGAGCCATATGAGCGTGAATTCTATGATGATGATGATGATTCACAGGATGTAGAGCAATGTGTTGATCCAATGCCAAAAGAGGAGGCTAGGGAGGAGGAACCTTGCTATGGCACTGTCCTGCATCAAAATGAGGATGCCAGTGACGTGCAAACTTTTGAAGTAGAGCTTGGTAATGAGGAAGGCAGCGGCGATGACTCATTTTATGAAGATCATTTCATTGATGAATTGGATCCACGCAATGATCTAGTGTCTCATGAGGGGGGGGTTGTTGACAACAAGTCCATTGCCATGCAGGCTTTCAAGAAAGAACAAAACAAGCCACAGCTGCAACGGGCACTGAGACAGGGTAGCAGCATGAAGCAAAAGGAGGTACTTGTATCTGATGAAGTGGTAATGAAACCGTTCAAGAAACGATTGTCTGTCAAGTTTGCTACTGATGTATGTTTTTACAATACCGAAAGTTTTGCTGCTGCTAAGTTGGAGAAAAGGAAAGCTCTGTTTGATGACCAGGGTAAGCACGTGTGTAAGAGGCAAGAGCATACACTTTCTCTGCCACATGATGGTGGCAAGCTAAATGAAGTGGACAGCACTAATCTGTATGTTGCCAACCTGCCGCCTTCTGTGGTTTCTCACAAGCTCATCGAACTATTTCTACCTTTTGGAAGAATTGTTAGATCAAGAGTTATGGATGATCGTTTCACTGGATTAAGCTTGGGGTATGGCTTTGTTAAGTATGCTGATCCTAGCTGTGCTGCTGAAGCCATTAAACACATGAATGGACGCCTGGTTGAGGGAAAAGCACTAGAGGTCAGAGTAGCTGGTGTTCCACCATCAGGATCCAATCCATCAATTCATGCCATGTCAGAGTCTGATAGTCATCTCTCAAAGGAAATCAAAACAACTGACTTGTATATCTGCAACCTTCCCTTGTACATGAGCTCAGAAGAACTACTAAAACTTTTTCTACCTTTTGGGAAAGTAATTGATGCAAAGGTGATCAAAGATTATACAACAGGTTTAAGTAAAGGATATGGATTTGTGAAATACTCTAATTCTCTCCATGCATCTGAGGCTGTCAATCATTTGAATGCACATCTGGTTGAGGGAAAAAAGATAGTGGTTAGAGTATCTGGCATATCTCCAATACGGTCAACTGTGGAATCACATACCAATACAAAATCCATGAAGGAAATTGACATGGCTAATCTCTATGTTTGTAACATTCCCTCATCCATTGATAGCAATAAGCTGGTTGAGCTTTTCGTGCCGTTTGGTAAGATCACTCATGCCAGTGTGTTAGCAGACCAAGCCACTAATTCAGAAAGAGGATACGGCTTCATCAAATTTGCTGATGCTGGGTCTGCTGCTGAAGCTATTGAATCAATGAATGGGGCACTAATTGAAGGGGAAACAATAGTGGTCAGAGTTGCAGGCCTTTCGCCGTCAGCATCCAGCTCAGCTATACAGCAGCACTCACCACATTCAATAACAGAGCTCTCTCCAGAAACCAACAAATGTAGACTGTACATTGCTAACCTTCCACGGTCCATGAATGCTGATAAGTTGGTTAACCTTTTCTCTCCCTTTGGTCAGATCAGCAAAATCCTGATGAATCTGGAGTATGGTCTAGTGTGGTATGCAGATGAATTATCAACAATCATGGCTGTCAAACACATGGATGGGTACCTGGTTGAAGGAAAGCGGCTGGTAGTCAAGAAAGCAGAGTCTTGTCCAACCAATGAAGCAGAGCATGCTTTATCTTTATCCGTTGGCAAGCCCATGAAAGAAATCGACATGGCCAATCTGTACGTCGGCAGGGTTCCATCAACTGTAACTGGTGATCAGCTTGTCGAGCTTTTCTGCCCATTTGGAGAAATTATTCAAGCTAGAATGTTTAATCTTCAAGGCTATGGCATGGTTAGGTATGCTAATCCTTCGTGCGCTGCTGCTGCAATTGATCATATGGATGGTTACCAGATTGGAGGAAGCACCCTGGTTGTCAGAGTAGCAGGGCTTCCTGCAGAGTCCAATGCAGCCACAAAAACACCACAGATGACCAGCAATGACAATCGACATGTTGATATGACCAACCTATATGTGTGCCACCTCCCATACTACATCACCACCGAAAAGCTGATTGAAATTTTTCTGCCATGCGGCCAAATCACTCAAGCGAAGGTGGCTGTTGATAGATACACAGGTGTGAGCAAGGGATTTGGATTTGTCAAATTTGCTCATCCTTACTCTGCTGCCGTGGCAATCACAAACATGAATGGCTACCCACTGGATGGGCATATCTTGGAGGTCAGAATAGCTGGTGTTCAGCCGAGTGCTATGAGCAGCTACATAGCACATTTCTACGCCCACTTCACATCTCCTGACCCCTTGACGATGGCAGTTGGAATACCGACATCAGACTGGCCATACCATTATGCTGCTCAATCTGTGTATGCCGCATCAGCTGAGAACCAGGGACAAGGCATTTCATCTGCAACTGATGCTGCTGCTGCTGCTCAAATAACTCAACATGAAGGCCTGCCTGAGTCAAATCCTGTCGGTTCAGCTGCTGAGAAAGGTTCTTCTGTGTCAAACCATGTTCCTGGTCATTCTCAGGCAGTTTCTTGGGCTGGTCCACCTGGCTTCGAGCCCCATGATGTCAGCAAAAAAGATGCCAACACGATGAACCCTTCTCAAGCTTGTTCCAAGGTTCACATGGCGCAGTCAGGAAGCAGCCAGAAAAGACACTCAATTGTCTAACGCCATCTGGTTCAAGCAACTTGTGATTTGATCTAATATATGGAAGAATCTATCTCCACTAATTGACCTTTTAGATTAGTTTTTCAGTAGTTCCTTTTAGGGAATATATTTTGATCTCCCCTTGTGGAAAACGCCACACGCCCACACCCTAAGTTCCTAAAGTCCTAATCTTATTTGTCCTCTTATTGTAATTCCCTAAGTTTCTAAGTAGTTTAACGCGGGCTCTTGACATGGGTGGCATGGAGAAACAATGTCATTATAATTATAATGTTTATCTGTATTATATGGCACCTTTGCATGGTTGTCTATCGTGCCTACCAATGACATTGCATGGTTGTCCATCATGCCTACTAATGAAAACTGAGTTTAGAACGTTGAACAAGACAAAGCAATTGATATGCTTGGTGGTATATTATTTTCTGAAATGCTATCCATTCTATTTGTCAAGCCCATGCTTCAGTTTTTACTAAAGGGGTGAATGCATGTGTTTTTGTTTTTGATAAATTTTGCTGATTTACATAGCTGAGCTTTGTGTACTCTTGATGGCTGTTCTTTGTACAGAACTTAATTCATCACTTACACGTCTAAACTGAAATCACGCATGCACAGGACTTGATTCATCAGTTACACGTTTAAGTTGAATAACGTATTTTCTATTGTCTTACCAACACTGTTTCTTCCAGCTTGTACCGCGTGCCTTGTGCTTTAACATTCTTATAAGTGCGGCTGAATTTCACAAACGCTCAGAGCCTCAGTCCAGTAGTCTTTTCCCTTTTGTCCATTTCTTGAAATGCAACAGAGCTAGCTTTGCCCATTAGTCTGGCTATTGATAATGCCATTCTCCATGAGAACAAAGGATCTCTGATAGTATCATGTTTTCAGACAAAAGCAACACTGCTCACTTATTCGTGCAAACCACAACCAAGGGGTAAACCACTCAGCTAGTCTGCTGCTCGGTGCGAGCAACTTTTGGGGCTGAAGCACCACGCGGATGGGTTTTGTGTCAACATGAAAGTTGTAGATAATTTCCTAGCGCATACTTTTCATATAGACAACTTCTTCATCTGAGCTACGGTTGACTTTATACAATTTATTTAGTGCACTGATGTTCAGGGAAGGACTGAAATTGGGTGTTTCTGAATCTAGTGTTGTAGCACTTTGTTTTAAACCAAGGAATTGTCAAATGGGCAGCTAGTATTCCAGTGGGCCAATGGGCCAAAATGTCCTCTACTGAAATTTGATTTTTTTTTTTGGTTGAAACTTGGACTTTTTGCCAAACGAATATTTGGATTTTCACAAATTAAAACTTGGTGTTTGTCTACTGAAATTTGGATTTCATACTCGTAAAAAATTCCGAACTGCCAAGTTTCGTCGTCAGGTTGCCAAGTTTCATCATTTATTTTTTAAATTTCTATAGACATTTCTCATGTTCCAATAATGATATCATCTTGACTTCATTAGTATGATAGATCTGTCCTCCGATTTCTGGCACTCGCCTTAAACATATTATGTTGTAGCTAACAGGTCGGAGGCTAACGGCCATCCGATCCGGTCAAAGTTCAACGTTCTTCAATTCCTCCAAGTTATGTGGTGCCGCTAGTGAATAGTAAGAAATGATATCATTGATTATTGTGTCATTATCATAAAGATCAACTATACAAGCGGGGTATATGATACGGTTTGATTTTGGATTTCGAAACAACACCAAATTCAAAGTCAGCAAAAGAATCGTAGGACGTTTTTTTTTTGAACACGGCTCAAGAGGCACTACGTACTAGAGAAATGATCTAATTTTCTGGCATATTAGTACCAATTAGATTGAAACCGGTACTCTAGTGCCAACAATACTGGTTCGTAGCAATAGTTTCGGTTTGAAAAATGAACCCAGACTAATAATGCGAACAATACTGGTTGGAGGCAATAGTAACGATGTTTTTCGTCCGACAAGTAGCCAGCTGGCATGGGTACACATTAGTCCCGGTTTGTAACACAGACCCGGACTAAAGGTAGCCTTTTAGTCCAGGTTCGTGTTACGAACCAGCACTAAAGGCCCGTTCCAACATACTTCAAAAGGAATGCATATTCTATTGTAATCAATACGCGTGGGTGAGTGAGTTGGTTAGAAGAGTGAATGGAGAGTCATGTGTTAGCATACATGAGGTACTGGGTTCGACATATATTTTTTAGACCACAACAGACTTTACTCCCGGTTACTTAACCGGGACTATATATATGCTAAGAGGCATCAGTCTCGGTTGGAGGGTATCGTTTGAAAACCAGGAGCATGTATATCAGCCCCTCATCACTGCGCGAGTACTGTAGCAATGGGCGGGAAATTCAAATTCCAGGCCTAGCCATGCCTCTCCCAAGCTCCTGCACCACGCGAGTTACTGTTAGAAACAGATATAGGGCCTGTTTGGATCCATTAGCACTAACAATTAGCTGCTAAAATTAGCAGGGAGGGATCCAAACAGGCCCTGCTAATTTGCTGCTAACTGTTAGCAGGTTGGACTGCTAACAATTAGTCCATTAGCAGGTTTTGAGCTGCTAACAAGTGCTAACAAGTGCTAATAGATGATGAAAAGACTGCTTTGCCCTCACTTTATTCCTTCTCCCCACCTTCTCGAATTTTGCACCAAGGGTAGCATGGGAATTTTGCACTCACAGCCAACTACCCAACTAGCTAACTGCTAATGGATCCAAACAGGGGGTCTGCTAATTGTTAGCCAGCTATTAGCTATTAGCTGCTAACTATTAGCTGCTAAGGGATCCAAACAGGCCCATAGTCACAACCACCAAGCGACCAACCGAGCTATGCTCGATACTCCATCCTCAATCATAGGACGATTTGCTCCCTGAAAGTAGGGAGCAGTAGAATGTTTGAAGCACGTAATTAGGCATGACTTTTGTCTTGGAAGAAAACAGATCTTCTATATATTCCAAGTTTATTTGTTGCTTTTTGTTTAAAGAAAACATCAGTTTTGCTGGAAGAAAAGAAAATATGACTTTTGCTTCAAGCTGAATAAGTTGTTTGTTGGAAGGAGTATTTGTTTGTTTTTAGCCAAGTTTACTTCTCTATATTACAGGCAAATCAACTGAACACCTTTTGGGTCCACCGTCCCATGCTTCCACACCGTCCCGTGCATATGTATTGTTTTTTAAACAAATCTTATACCTTGTCATTTTCAACTTACCTGACATATTCGATTTGTTTATCTTTTTTATCTCTGTTTAAATTAAAATTAATTTGTTTTTTAAATAAGGTTTTTTTCTATCTCAAAGACTTATATAAAGCTCTAAAACATAAGTAAAAGTCATTGTAAAAGTCATTGTGGTACATCACATGTAAGGTTTTTTTGCACGTGTTGAACATCACATGCAATCATTTATTAAAATATTCCATACACATGTAAAAGTCATTGTGGTTCGACAATCACTTATTACAAGTATTGATAAATAACCATTAGAGTGCAAAATAAAGCAACAGAAGATCAATGCATGTGAATGCTCCCAATCCGACCCTTTGAGGATAGCTACTCCCGAACGTAGTCTTGTTTGCAATCCTCCTGTCTGTAGACTGAACCGCTGTCTTCTTCTGAAGTAAAGGAATAATTGTTTTGCGACATATGAGTACAAAGTACTCAGCAAGGGTCCTTAATGAATGCAATGCCTCAAGGGAAAGGTTGGCTATTTTTGCATAAAACCTATGCTAAGCATTTATTATGAATTTGTTGTAAAAACAATTGTAGATTAGTTAATGTAAATGATTCCCAAGACAACATACACAGAGCTCGGCTCCATAGCCCATCTGCAAATAAATCAACTCAGCTCGAACTCATCAGATTAATTAAACACATGTGACTACCATCATGCTTGTGCTTAGTGCTTGTCGCTTCCGTCGTGCACATGACAGAATTGTGTAGGGCTTCCGCTCGCTTGCTCTAGTTAGTCATGTGTTGTGCTTCGTTGTGCTTAATTCTGAAACCTGCTAACACAAGGTGTCAATTGGCGTGAGTTAGAAATAGAAAAGTGTTAAAATTAGTGATAAGCCGCCAATTCACTCCCTTCTTGGCCTAGGATCCCTACACCAGTGCTAGTGAGGACAAAGCACTGATTCTTGCATCAATATCCCTTTAGATATGGAGCCAGCTATGGATGGTGAAGATCCATACGAGTGTCACGTGGATGGCGATCCTCAGTACCAGGGTGACGAATAGTTGTTGAACCATGTCGTGGGCTCTCCTTAGTCGTGTGTGGGGTTACGTAGTTGGAGAAGCGCTTTTGGACAGTCAGACCTTTGGTCTTTTGGTTTTTATTATGAACAATGTTTAATATTTCCGCATTTGAACTCTGATGTATTATGGCTTACTGCCCTCGCGCCGCCTTCCTTCAAAACCTCATCGACGACCTTCGGCTTTGGATGGCCGCGGGGGCCAATTTTGTAATTAGTCAACTCCTTTCTCTTCCCGGGGGAGAGCTTTTTTCCCCCGTTTTTTTTGTAATTTTACCTCCTTATAATACAAGTAGGCAGTTCTCCTGCCCTTTTCTCAAAAAAAAAAAAAAGTCTATCGCGGATTTCAATCATCATTCTTTCTTATATACAACACGCTAGCGCATTCTACGCTTCATCCCCCGTGCGACGCGCCCCCAGAGCCGTCCGATCGTTTCTGGATTGAATCCCAGCCATCCGTATTAAATTAACATTTAAAATGATTTCTTCCGTAATGAACTGAACAAGGCGGGCCGGTTGCCCAATTGGTTAGCAGCGCAAGCTTTCACCTTGCCCACCACGGTTCGAATCTCGGGCGCTGCGGCCTTTTTTTTGCGATTTTGCACTTAGCTCTCCTGCCTGCTATTCTTTTTTTTTTTTTCCCACTTAAGCTCTTGCACAACACGCGCGTAGCTCAGCTGGTAAGCCACACGCGTGCCTTGCCCCAGGTTCGAATCCCAGCCCCGCGTGCTGTGCGTTTCTTTTCTCCCATTGTTTTTTTGTTTTTTCCATTTACTTACAATGAGAAAAAAAAATGCCCGCCTGCTGTGCGTTGCTTTTCTCCCATTGCTTTTTGTTCCATTTACTTACAATGCGAAAAAAATGGAAAATAGAAAATGGATCGGTATTTACTTCTCAAATTTCTGTAGAATGTAAAAAGATAGAAATGGATCAATATTTTAATATTTGACAAAACAAGAAAATAGAGAACAATGGTACGAAGGCTACGTAATCACTTCTTTCTTTTCTTTTAATTTTTTTTATGACGGAGCAAATGCGTCATAATATTTCGTACGGATCCATAAGATAATAAAAAAAGAGTCTTGCTAATAGTTGTAAGTTTAGTTGAGAAACGGATTAAGAAATAACCCGTTCTTCTCTTTCGTTCTACCTTTTTTATGGCAAACTACAAAAAAATATTGATACCAAACCTTTATAGGTGAATTTTAAAAAAAATGGATAGAAATTTATGGTACCGCAGTTAGCCAACCACTTCATTCTTTTCTTTTTTAGATTTTTACGACGGACCAATTGCGCCGTAGTATTTCACAAGGATCCATAAAAAGAATATGTCCACCTAAAAAAATTATTTTCAAACCAAGCCTTTACAAATAAATTAGAAAATAAAAAAGGATAAAAATTTATGGTAGAGGTGTTAGCCAATCGCTTCATTCTTTTCAATTTTATTTTTTTACGGCAGAGCAGATGCGCCATAATATTTTGTGAGGATCCATAAAAGAATTAAAATATTTCTTTCTAAGAGTTTGAGGTTTAGTTGCCCAACGAATTACAAATAACTCATTCTTTTTTCCCGTTCAACCTTTTTAAGAATGCATAAAAAAAAATAGGAATGCCTCACCATTTATTTCTCACTTTTGTAGAATGCAAAAAAAAAAAAAATTGGATCGACATTTGAAGATTATAAAAAACAAGGAAAATAGAAAATGGATAAAAAATTATAGTAGGGAGGTTAGCTAATCACTTCTTTTTTCCATTCTTAGATGTATAATCAATATAAACTCGCAAATTAATGGCCGGCCAATCGAAAAGCACAGCCCGCCTATCTATTTCGAAGCAGTCCTCAACCTTAATCATAATACATGCGCAATGTAAAAATTAATCTAAAATTCATTGTGTACAGCGCGCCGCGGGCGCGCATACCAACCTAGTTGTAATAATTGCGCTCGTGTATGCTTGTATGAGATGAACCCAGTTATGTAATCAGCACTAGAGCACTGATCATGGGCTAGTGCAGGGTTGTCATCCTTTCCCTGAGTGCTTCAGGAAGGGGGTGGTGGCAGTTATCCTCTGTAACAACCTGTAATAAACACATACTGAGATCAATATGTAACGGGGCTATTGTGTTCTTACCCATATTTTAGAAGCCAATTGTGATTTTACCTCCTCTTTTTTCAGCTTTGTGGTTATGTCCTTAGTTTTTCAAAATGAAGATTGTGTTTGCCCCTATTCTGTTAAATACACTTAACAGTGTCAATTATACATATTTATTTGCCAATTTGCCTCCGCTTTTCTCAGGACGTGATTTTATCCCTAATCTCTATCTCTTATACTATCTTAAAGCACCTTGTGGTCGTGGTGATACTGCCAACTTACAATCTGGATCATCCATCTCGCGCAGCCTAATCTTCTCTGCTCCATACGATCTACCTCTCCGTCAAAGGGCTTCCCGACCCGTCCGATCGCTCCGCTAGATGGATCCAACGGCTCCAGCTGCCTGCACCGCACCCCCCGAAACCCTAGCCTTCCGCCCCCTGCCCCCGCGCCTCCTCCCTCTTTGCCTCGCCTCCCCCTCGCTCCGCCTCCTCCCTCCCCTCCTCTCCCGTCCTCTCCAGCGCCGCACCCCTCTTCCCGTCACCGTCTCCTCCTCTCACAGGGGCCGCCGCCTCGCGCCGAAGATCCCGCCGCCTCCACCTCATCCTCACCGTCTGCTGTCTACTCTCTTCTTCTTCCCTCAACGAATAAAGTTTTGCTCATGGAAGGTCAAGGGAAAAAGGCATGGCGACCTCGGCCTCCTCCACTGCTCCAGCAAGGTCGGCTACTTCGGGAGGCTCCCCATGGCGCGGCAATCGGCCCCTACGCAGCTACGCTAGGTGAGTTCTCCTCCTCCTCGGCTTAGCCATCGGCCCTATGTCTCCTACCCCCGAAACCCTAGCTTACCCCACCCCTGTCCTCGCGCCTCCGCTGGATCGCTGGATCCGCCGCCACCTATGGCGCCGCCGCGCCGCCTCCCTCCGGAGAGTACTGCCGCCTGAAACTCCTCTCTCCTCTACCTCCGATGCGCACCTCTATCTTTCTATTTTATTAACTTTTATTCCTTTTTCGCAGGCTGTCATTTTTCACAGAAAATGTTGGAACGATCAATGACATTTCAGGCAAAGCAAGGCTTTTCCTTGTCCTTCCTGATGCGTGTGTGTGTGTGTGTGTGTGTGTGTGTGTGTGTGTGTGTGTGTGTGTGTGTGTGTGTGTGTGTGTGTGTGTGTGTGTGTGTGTGTGTGTGTGTGTGTGTGTGTGTGTGTGTGTGTGTGTGTGTGTGTGTGTGTGTGTGTGTGTGTGTGTGTGTGATATCAATTATTTGGGTGTGGTAGACTATACCCAAAGAATTCTCCAGAAGGTCCATAAAATATTTCAGCAGAGGACAGTTAGCTCTGAAGCTACCGAATAGCAAGAATCTCAACTGCATATGGAAAGAAGAATATTTACGCATGAAAAGAAGACCTATATTGATAGGGAACTATCAAATATTCGCGTATGAAAGACACACCCGTGGGTGAAAAGTGATCATGGATGATAGCTCTTGGATGAAGTCTTCTGATGCAAGAATATTTTGTAGCTTTTCATGTAGCTACTTTCATGATGGTTATGTGACGGATGTGTTTTCCATGCGCGAATATTTGATAGTCCCCTATCAATATAGGTCTTCTTTTCATGCGCGAATATTACTCTTTCCATATGTAGGTAGCTTCAGGCCTATCTATCTGCTGGAATATTTTATGGACCTTCTGGAGAATTCTTTGGGTAGTATTAGGGTGGAGGCTCTCTTCAGACGCTCAGGGTCTTCTGAGATGGATGTGCTGATTTCTCTTCTTCCATTTCGATGTCTTCTGCGTTGTCCATGGAGTCCCATTTATAAGGAAGTGAGAGTCTACCAAGGCATATCTTCGTCACGAAGGCATATCTTTGAGATCATGACGAATCTTGACGGTGGGTGAAAAGTGATCATGGATGATGCCTCTTGGACGAAGTTTTCTGATGAAAAATATTTTGTAGCTTTTCATGTAGCTACTTTTATGATGGTTATGTGACGTGTGTGACTGGTGTCTTTTATGCACGAATATTTGATAGTTCCCTATCAATATAGGTCTTCTTTTCATGCGTAAATATTCTTCTTTCCCTATGCAGTTGAGATTCTTACTATTCGGTAGTTTCAGAGCTAACTGTCCTCTGCTAGAATATTTTATGGACCTTCTGGAGAATTCTTTAAGTATGCTAAATATTTTTTTGTTTCTTCTAAAGCCTGAGTGTATTCGGACATATATTATGCAAGTACTAACTTCTTAACTTCTTCTACTAATTCTTTGATTTGAATTACTTCTCTATCCAATACACTTTTAACTTCTTTACTAGACGAAATTCTTTCTAGATTAGGTGTTGAGTTTATTTTCTTATATAAATTTGAAAGGCCCATCCCATATATATGTATAGTACATCCTTCTTTTTTATTTCTCTTATATTATCTATTTATCTCTAAATAAAAAATCAAATGAATTGGCTTCTGCTATCTTCAAACCACATCTCATAACTCTTAAGAATAAGTTAAATGGAGCTTACTTGACTTTTCAAACGGCCTCGTCCTTCGCCAAACAAGATAAGTACATAGATAAGCTCAAGAGAAGGGGATGCTTCGCCTCGGTGATACACTTCTTTTCCAAAGAGGGCCAATGCTGATTTTTTTTTACGGTCATAGCCCATAGGCCTACTGCGTACCGCTATTCGTTTACGTAGTACCTACTCGCAAATCCTTCCAACCCTGCGATGCCTCGCTAATGGCTAATCCATTCGTTTCTCGCTATCTGCTCCTTGATTGTTTTCACTAGACATCTTTGCGAATATTTCTTATATCGTTATAAAGAAGAACCTCACATATTAACTTTCGTTGGGGCCTAAAAAATGCAAGTAATAATTCAGCCATCCATACCAAACCGAGCCCAAATAATTAGATAAAAATCGACGAGTGCATGCAACATCTTGATGGCAAACAAGGCACGGATTGTCGGATTAAGTAGTACACACTCCTATTTGCAGCAGGAGCATTCGATGCACGACATTGACGTACGGCCGTGACTGACCTGACACCACCTAAGCTGAGAGAGGCTGATGCTCTGCCCATGTTCATGTCATCTCATGGCCGTGGAGCCAGGTTACCTAAAGGATCTCCTAATCTCTCAATCATTCTCTCCCTAATGACGACTCGTCGCCTAACAAGGCCGCAAATTAATAAAAGTATGTACAATAGTTTATGTCAACTATCTCTAAACCATCTATTTTTGATCCCCCCACGTATGGGGTGGGTCGGTCTCGAACCCATCTATGAAATTTCATGTAGAATAAACAATGACATGGAGAAGAGAGAGAGCGTATAAGAGTTGAGTCACCTTAAAGAGATGACTCTACACGTGAATTAAAAAATCTTATATGTGATTAAGTGACATAAAAAAATATACATCTGTCTCTAAGCCATCTTTACAATTGTATGAGTTCTTTGTAAGTTATTTCTATAAATGCTATGACAATGGTTAGAAATACTGTTGTCTCAACCATAGTACATGTTTTAAGGATTACGATTAATAATAATACTAATAAATCGCCTTCTCTCTCCACCGACGTGGTGTAATGAGCGATTTAAGATTAGTGCAAGGGGTTCTGTGAGAAATGCTCTCCCTCGAATAATTATGCGCCTGTGATGGCGGCAAACCATCAGCATAGGCATATGCCTGAATTGGCACAATCATTGAATTAACATAACTATCTATGACTACGAACCAAACACACACCCAACCATGCCGGTGGGAGGTGTGGTGGCGAGGTCGGGGCGGGTGCTGCCGATGACGAAGAAGAAAGGAGGGAGAAAAAAGAGAAGAAAAAGGGGAAATTATGGAACAAGGAAAAGAAAATACGGAAAAGGGAAAAAAATGGGTGGAAAATGGCCAAAATGTCACACAGAAGAGAAATTCGTGCGCCTATTGTCATGTAGCTCAAGACACGCGAAATTAATGTCGGATACAATGGTGCGCCTATTGTCATGTAGCTCAAGACACGCGAAATTAATGTCGGATACAGTGGGGCGTCCAAATTAGGTGTCATACAGTGGGGCATCTGAAGTTATGGACCTGTGATGGCGGCAAACCATCATCATAGGCACATAACATAACATACAAAAAAATGGATCAGGATTTGCAAAATTTTAAATATAGCATGTCTGTGAGACCACTGTAATGCCGTGGAACATAATCCAGAGCAATGCATGTTTTCAAAGAAAAAATAAATGTTCGCAGCACCATGGAATTCCATTAATTATATGAACATAAGTCATCCATTTAGAGGTTTCTGGTAATGCCATCAATGGACCATGGAATTCCATATGATTACAAGAACACATGCAATCCACTTAGAGCTTTCCATTGACACTACCAATGGATGATCAAGGCGCCTCTGGGTCTCAACAGCACAGGGCAGAGGCAGATCATGGGGGCAAACAACCACTACTGGCTATTTTGAAGGAAATAGCAAAAGAATGTTTATGTGCAACTGTTCCAACTTCCAACATTTCAAGAATAGCAGTACCAAAGACGAGCGTACTACTGATTCGGTATTTACAGGGTGTATGTACAGAGTATTTGCTGGACATGAGCTCCTGTATTTCAGATGACCATGTGAGAGGTTAATCCAACATATATTATAGTCCAGCCCAAGGATTAAATTGTCTCATCAAACTCCATTTTCTGCATAGGGTTATCAGAAAGCAAAAGATCAATGATCATCCAAAAACATAATAAAATATATTACAAGTATATGCATATAAGTTCCTTTGCATAGAAAAAGCTGAATACATATATCTATAATCTATTAGTGGTTACTTACTGCATAAAATCTGAAAAGGAAGTTCAGCTTACTGATCCATAAGAAGTCACACAGCACAAGTATCTACCTCACATCTTAAGATCAATTTTCCTGCTTCTTTCATTTTTCCCAATTACATAATAAGAAAATATATATAGTGGGTTGTCGGATACTCAAATTTCGCATGGATTGAGAAATCTGGGACCCTCAGCCACCCTATCTTATGGATATTTTAGATGCCTGAGGATGTTAACAATCCATTTAGTGAGAATTGACAATTGACCTCATAGCTATAAGACCCTCTCATGTGGGGTAGACTAGAACAATGTGACACACCATAAAGTGTAGCATTCTATATGATTTGGGATACCAAGCTCATAGCAGAAAAAAGTGTACGATCATATTGAAGTGGTCATTATATCATAAGGATAACAACTGAGAAAGTGAGAAGTAAATTACCTTGCCACAAACAGGCCATGCCTCACTTCTTTCCATCCACTCATAAATGCAGCCAAGGTGAAAATGGTGTGAGCACTGCATTACTATCCTTGGATTGTCTGATGTGTAATCTGCAGTTCAGATGTATAATGATATATCAACAATGGTAACTCAAGTGTGAAATGTGATATAAAAAATATTAATAATTGTGGTATCTGCTCATTTCATGTTTAACTGTATATTTCAACTGAGCAGCACGAATTTCATGATCATTTTTTTAATGTTTTGGAAAATCTGTGTATCAATGTATCATCAACCATATTTTTAGAAGGTACAAATGAATGTGCTTGAAAATAGGACTAGTCAAATTAGAGTACCCAAGTTTTTTTTTTGCAATATAAGCTAAAAATGAAATTATTGCAACGGAACAATATTTTTTTTAGACTGAGACCATTATTTTTTGCATGCAGCTCATAACTTTAATTATTTTTTAATTCTAAGCTATAACCACTGCAGTCACCCACATTGTGTAAGATTAATGTAATTTGTAAAAGTTACTACATACATCTTCCTGATATGCTGAAGATTAGTGAATCATACCTTCCAGGCATGTTGGGCAGACATCTTCATCTTCAGCGAATGGGGGTAGTAGGTATAATAATTTACAGGTTCCTTTGGTGACAGCTTTTCTCCATAAGCTGAGCTGGATCGTTTCATTTTTGTGTCAATAGTTTGTTTTACTTGGCTTATCTATTGAAATTGGTGTTTCCATTTCCTCATCATCGTTTGCATGAAGTGGTTCAGATTCCTCTGGAGAATAGCTTATGGCGTCGCACCTAGACAGAAACCAGTCACGCTGAGGAGGGGAAAATCTAGGATCGTCATATGGCAACGGTCTTGGGGGTGAACGATATGTATCAAATGAGCTTTCAGTTGAATCAACAGGAGTGGTTTCTATAGCCTGAGGAACAGCATTCACTGAACCCACTCGGAATAGAACAGAACAGTGTAATGCAGAAAAGAAGATAAAAATATAATGACCTCCTGCCTGTATAGGCTCAAATTATACTTCAAATCAATTTTTTCAAGTGATGCTGAATCATTTGAATTGAGTGGAACATGTTTTTTTTTTGTAGTTGCCTCAGTATTTATCTGCCCATCATTTACATGTACAGTGTGTTCATTAATCATTATAAAGAATTAATTACTAAGAACTACATGAATACATGATTATCAGGACTAAGCAACATAACAAATTAAATACATTTGTTTTCTCAACAGAGGATGATCAATCTTTTCCTTGTAACTGCCATGGAGAACACATTGTACCAACAAGATCATTACAACCTATATAACTTCTCAACTATTACTGCTTACATAATTATGTGCTCATTGTTTTCTAGCAATATGCCATGTAGTATGAGATACCATTTGTTTTAGCTAAATAGAAACAGCTGATAGACTGCTTTGTTTGCATGATAAAATGTCAGCCTAATCTTCTAGAATTAATAATTTGAAGTTGGAAGTATGAACTAATCTTTCTCACAACTACTATACAGTCAATTCAGAGTAACCGGGTCAACAAATCAAAATATATGCAAGGAGACCAAGCATCCAGGAAGACACATACCGCATTGATGAGCTGCTGGGTAAAACATCTGAGGCACATGCTGTTTCTAAACGCCGAGGAAACATGATTCCCATGGTGGTCAGAATAATCAGGTTGCAACCATGAACAAAATGCACCCATAATCCAAGGAAAGCCCACAAAGGGAGTTCCTTGAATCAGTAATGCACAATCAATGAGCCCACAAGGGCAGTGTCCAGTGCTCAAAGTTTGCAATTGATGCACAAACAAATTGTTCCGAGAAGCCGATTTCTTCACTTCCAAGAGGGATCGAAATACAGCAAATAACCGTCGGTACCTACCAATGGCAGCACATTAGGTTATTTCTAAGAACTTTTTGGACAACTGCATACACTGGAATTACAGCAAGTTAAGACAAACTACGCAGGACAGTAGAATAAGAACAACATCCATGAAATTTGAAGGCTCGAAGCAAGAATCGATCAGCGTAAACGCAAATCGCCATATTACTCATCTACAGAGGACGAAAGAACGCTTCTCCGGTCCAAAAAGAAAAAGAAGAAATTTTGCTGCGTGCCAACGAAAGCCCTCAAAAATCCAATTTTTTCTTGCTCGCAACAACAGAACCCCCCTGCAAAATCTCTGAAACCATACCACCACGAGAACCCCACCTCCTCCTCCTCCGATCACTGCACCTCGCGCGGCGCAGCAAACCCAAACGCATCCTGATTCCTACGGGGGGCAAAGCAAGAAACGAAATCCACCTACGGGAGAGGCGGAGGCGAGGCGGCGGCGGGTTTACGGGAGCGGCTCGGAGGGGGACGCGCCGACGAATCCAGGAAGGAGCACGGCCCCCGCGTGAAGGAAAGAGATACCCTCGTCGCGCTGACCGATCGGGGGATGAAGGAGGCGGCGGCGGCCGTGGAAGGGAAGGAGGATCCAGCGCACGCGGTCCAAATCGGGGAAGGGGGGTTTGCCTCGGCTGTTCCTCGCTCCGTTTTGCAGGACACGTTTATAGAAGAAGGGAAGGAAGAAGCCAGAAAAAGACAAGGGAGGCCGCCTTGTTACCGGGTTGGTGGACCCGCTAGGCGCCGGCGGTGGAGGCAAAGGCGGTACCTTGCGCGGCTGCGCGACGGAGAAGGCGGTTCTCCGGCGGCGAGGTGGTCGGAAGGACGAGATGATCGGCCGCGGCCAGGAAGGAAGGGAGACGATGGCGGCGGCCAGGGAGGGGACAGCAGACGATGATGGCGTGTCTCTCGTCGGGGGCTGAGGAGCTTGGGCCGTTCTAGAAGTTGCTAGGCCATAATAATGAGCCCTTACGGGAGGCCTGAGAGTTGAGAGGTTAGGGCCTGATGGGCCTGTTTGGATCAGCCCACATCGCTCTCCTCCAAGCTCCAGCATCGTCGTCACTCGTCAGGCTTCTTGCATGAATCCTGTGCTCCAAAGACTAATTGTAGATTTATTTATTCCATGCATATGGCGTGGACGGTGAAGTCTCTCTAGCTTTCATCTTTTTTCTTGAGCTGAGTCAATAGTTGCGTGATTGGCTTGCCTCAGCCGAAAGCGTTGAATTATTCCACCCGTCGGCCATCTTGTGTGCTGTGTGGGGTCTCTTCGGTTTATTTTCTGCCCCTTGGCATTGTCATCTTGGGTTGTGCGAAGGAAAGAAAAGCATATCAGTAGTCCTGCGCTGCGTTCTCTCCCACAAAAATCCCTAGCTTCAGCTGTCCAGCGTTGTACTTCACTGCTCACTGTGCATATTGAAGTAATCAGAGCCATGATGGTGAAGGAGATCAATATGAGGTTCGTGTTTTAATCACTTTCAGCTATGGCATGAATTTTCTCCTCGGTGTCAGCTACTAATTTCTACTATTTCTGCTTCAATTTCATTCAGGCAGGCACAAGATCACCTAGAAGATCGAGATCGAGCGCTGATCTGCTAGTCCATCCGCTTCTTGGCAGTTCAAACACAAGAAAAGGATTCATATTTTGGTAGATCTGAAGATGGAGGGAGTCATGGTGAGCGCTGCCACGGGGGTGATGAACTCGCTCCTCACCAAGCTCGCCGCGCTGCTGGGCGAGGAGTACAAGCTGAAGAAGAGCGTGAGGCGCGACATCGGCTTCCTCAAGGATGAGCTGAGCAGCATGAATGCTCTGCTAGAGAAGCTGGCTGATGCAGAGGACCTTGAACCGCAGCAGAAGGATTGGAGGAGCCAGGTGAGGGAGATGGCATATGACATTGAGGACTGCATAGATGACTATATGCATCGGGTACAACAGGATCCCAACAAATCCAATGGTGTTAAGGGGTTTTTTCGTGAGATGATTGATAAGGCGAAGAAGTTGGGAGCTTGTCATGGGATCTCTGAGCAGATAAAAGAACTAAAGATTCGCATCGTGCAGGCGAGCGAACGGCGTGACAGGTACAAGCTTGATGCAGTTCCTGGCTCTAGTAGTGCCAGTGTTGTGCCTATCGACCCTCGATTGCCTGCCCTCTATGCCGAGGCATCAAGTCTAGTTGGTATTGACGGTCCAAGGGATGAGCTCGTCAAAATGGTGGATGATGGGGAGCAGCAGATGAAAGTGGTGTCGATTGTGGGATTTGGAGGATTAGGAAAAACTACTCTGGCTAACCAAATATATAAACAAGTTGACAGCCAGTTTGATTGTGGAGCTTTTGTGTCAATGTCCCAAAAACCTGATGTAAGGAAGATCTTACGGACGATTCTTTATCAAGTTAAGAAGCAAGAAGATAATGGTCCTCAAACATGGGAGGAGAACCGGCTCATTGAAGAGCTAAGGGAGTTCCTCAAAGATAAAAGGTCAGTCTTTTGTTTCACTTTTTTCCCTACCATGACTATGTCGAGTACCGTAAATAGTGGTCTTCGTATGTGGAGACATTTTAAATTACACTAATGATAATTCCATCGGGCCATCTAAATTATAATACAAAATGTGCTATGATTTGTTATAACACTAGAAGGTATAGCATGCACTCGGTTTGCTTCTTAGTTCAACCTTTTAATGAAACTATGGTTCTATATTTTCTATTTTTTAAAACCTATAAGCAGCTTAATAAAATAGTAGAATAAATATTTGGAAGTTTTAGAATATTTTAAGAAACTACAAAGTTACAATTTTTTTACCATTGTTGTGGACTTACTACCAAGGCACAACCCATTTTTTTTCAACGTGTTTTTCATTACAAATTTTAATAATTTTATCATAAGTTTTATGGAATTTTTCAATGGTCTAACTTTTCCAATGAGTATTAAGACAACATATGGATTTTAAATTTCAGGAAATATCTAAATGATTCCATTTTCCGAATAACTACCAAAATGACCTTTCAATATATTTTCTATGACAATAATTTGAAGTCTAAAGTTATAATAAAATCTTAAATTTTCAAAAGTACTTACAAATTTTCAAATTGGCCTTGGGCTAGATCGTGTTGCTCGTGACTTTTGGTAAGCCAACTTCAAGACTAAGTTGATCGTCCGCTAACAACGATGAAAATGACCCAGGCGCCCAAGAGAGGCTGAATTGGGAATTTTTTTTTTATTATTATTTTTGGGTTTTTCTTGAATTAATTGAAGAACTAAAAGTTACCCAATCCTAATTAAGTCTAGTAGTTTGAGTGGAAGCAAGGAAACTAGCAACTAGATGGAAAAAGAACCAAGCAAGCACAAACAACACATGGAGCAAAACGAAATCAAAATGCGGGTAGTAAAGGAGACAAGGTGGTTGTTTGACCGAAGTTTGAAGCTATCACTCCTACTCTCTCCGCAACCGCCGTCGACGAGGTCTACGAGCTTGCCTGTGCTGGCCGAGTGGTTCGTTGATCTGATCAGAGACGATCTCCGCGTCGTCGCCAAGCTTGGCAAAGGTTGGTGAAGCTCCTCGCTGTCCATCGCGTCCCACAAGGTGGGGAACGACAGATCCCCATGCCGCGGCCGACGTCGACAAGCTTTACGAGCTCGCCGAGATTCGCGACCTCCCCACGTAGTCTGTGTTCAAACGGACGGCCCGACCATATCTCGACTCTGTTTTGGGCGTTCTTTGGCTTCGCTGAAAGCATATGAACACACCTTTCCAACGCATCCAATCCCGCCCTCAAATTCCTTCTGGATCATCGGGAAACTGCAAAAAAAGATGATGTACTGAAACATGTGTGCAAGCGGCGAGTCTCGATTACCTGGTTCGTATCGGCTAGCGCCACAGAGTGCATCGCCTCTACGGTATCCACACATACAAAGATTGGGAATACGCCATACGGGGTGTGCTAGCACCTCACCGCACGGCCCTTGGGAAGATGACGGCTAGGGTTTGTGGAGAGGGAGAGTCGCGCGCAGACGTCTGGACGTGCGCCGGCCTCTCCTCCGCTTCCATTTTTATAGCGTCCACTATTGGCCCCTCTATGCTAGAGGCCCAATTAGGTCCGGGACCACATCATATGTAACCTGCGCTATCCATATGAGCCCGCAATGTTTGCAACTCATAATTTTCATTGGGCATATCCCAACAGCTCCCACTTGCACAATGAACAATTATGCAGTTATATCCCAACCTCCTTAAGTGTGTGACCCTATAGGTTCATGTGCAAGTCGGCAGTAGATCCAATCCACAGATCAATAGCGGTACCTAGCAGCACATATTTACCACCGAATGCACAGATTGCAACGTCGGCTGAACCATTGATAATACCTTGATGGGCTCGTCCATACCGATCTCTGCCACACGATACTAATCAAGTTCAAGGCGAGATGCGCGCGCCACCCTTGTTAATAGCTCAACCATTTCACTCGTCAATGTAATGGATACACGGAGATAATGCGATTCACTAATCACATTGGCATGGCCATGCATTTCCTTATCCATCACGCCGAGGGGCCTAGAGGTATCTCTCCCTTTATTGAGGAGCAGCAAATTTCATCTTGATAATCACACCCCTGACTATGCTTCGTGGCATACCCAATAACCACCTTAACTACCCAGTAGCGTTGATGGCACCAAAGCATACGAGTCAACATGCTGGGCATCCATGACTATCTCAGATCTAAGAACCATATAGATGTACCACTCGAGACTATACGCTGATGGCACTTTAAGAGATAACAATCTCACAGCGTCTCGGAAGTAGGTCTATCCTACTACCCATGTTCTCTGACATGTGTCCATATTATTAATTTGATATCTCCATATCTATGATTCGGGAACATGATCATCAATTAATACATGTGCTGATCTTAGGACCATAACGGTTTAAATTATGATACTATCAGGGACCCGTTTAGAATAACATCATATAGTAAAAGAGTTTCACGAGCAAGTCAAACTCGTTGATCAATACCGATAATGTTATTCAAGGAACCCGAATAACAAATTATGCTTTATAAACATAGAAGTCACGGTGTCTTCTCCAAGACAGCCTGATCGGCTCAACACTATATTTTATCCAGACGCAACAGAACTTATAGCCGGATATCCAATATCCAATACTTGTCTATGTTGTGGTAACATTTGTCTAGGCTGAAACCTTTTTAGCATCTGAACCCCCATTAAGTAATGGTTTGGAAGTAGTGTGCGATGTAACCATTACATGCCACCATTTTTAAAGTGCACACGTTCTTTATACTTCATAAGTATTTTAAAATGTTTCTCAACATCATGTGACATTCACCCAGATTAGATTGATATTTACAAATTCGGTGACATTCACCTTAATGCACATGGCATAAAACCCCTTTTGGCAATTATTAAGCTCATAAAATATCATATATCGAATCTTGCTCTCCAATGTGACATACACAAAGACAAAATCCCGATTGAACCATTCAACACTATGTTAACATATAGGTATAATCCAATTAGTCCTTTCGATCTATTCCTATAGACCTTTATGCCAAAATCATGGAATATTATTTTCAATCAACTATATGTCATACATATCTAAGATTAATAAAATCAGTGCTCTCCCACTTGCCCTTGATGAACTAGCCAAACAATTTGACTACATATCAAAACAAATATCCAACTCTGACATGCTTGTTTCAAAAACTTGCACGCTCTAGCACTTTATGGATCATCAAAACTTAAGGCCGAATAAAAATACATTCTCAATTAGATCTTAACCAGAGAGAGACGTTTTGATATCCATATTGCATATCAAATATGCAACAGTAGCTAGGTGAATCACTACAATACTTAGTAGACCAATCAAGTTCAAAACTTAATTGGCATACATAGTTCGCCATAAATCCAACTCTCAGAGTATAGGTCTATCACGCTTCATCATAAATGTTAAGCTCATCATAGTCCGACAACAATTGTCTTCCTTATCATACAGGTGACTAACGTGGCTTTAGTGCCAATGTCGGGTTGGTTTTTCCATAAAACAAACAATAACTTGTACATAAGAATGAAAATTTAGTAGGAATAAAAACACTTTTCAATGATCCTCAAATAAATCTAAGTCACACAATGCTCCCACTAAATATTTTGGAAGAAAAATTTCTCTAAAATAATCCATTCTGAGCAACAAACAATTTACAACTCTCACCCTTTTACATGTGCAAACACTTTGGACCTCAAAAGAAACATTTATCTTATGTCGGGCATGAGCTTATCTGACGTCAAACGTCATATACATGCCCCACATTCCAGACTTTGATAAAATAATACGGAACACCTTCCGATCCATATCACATATGGTGGTTTCTTTTGTGACTAGATGGAACCTTTTAAATGAGCACAAACATTTCTAAAGTGTACCATAACAAGAATAATGTAAACACAATGGCATTACAAATCTTTAGGATTAATAATACACATCCATTCATTAATGGAGCATGTACATAAGGCAAATCAATCTATCGCTCAAAAGAACAGGAAATTGAATTTACTTATGCCCAATATATAATAACAATTATTTAATTCCGACTATAATCATTCAGACTTGGCCATAAAAGGTATGTCAACGTCTAACGAGACAAACTTTTACACCCTTGCCATTAATCCAGAATCCTATCGGGTAGCGCCAATCTTTGACTTCACAAGTCTAGATTACTACTCGGGTCCTACTCGACCCTTCCCTTTCACATGACTCGGCCTCCTTCACAAGTCGATCAGTTTTTGAACCATCATCACATGATTAAAGCTAGTCTTAATGCTTTCCTATCTATCCCTCAGCCGAAGGAGAACTTGAGGCGGCATCCAAGGGGGCGACCGACCTAGCCCAGTCGGCCGACTAGCTTCGGTCGATCCAGACCGCCCCCTTCGCATGGGATGCTTCTTTAGTGGTGTAGATCATCTCCCAGCGTCGGTTTTGGCAGTTAAGTTTGGTAGTTGGTACTTCCATGTGGGCCCATGGATCCATTTGTGAAGCAACTGCCATCCTCGGATCAAACCGACTCAATTGGACGCTTGGGATGGCCTCTATGTGTGCTTCTAGGATCACTGGAGAAAACACAAGTCGGGCTTGCACCAGGTGCCAGTTGGCCGGCCTAGCTCGGTCGGCCGACCGGGACTTTTCCTCGGCTCGGGTCCAATTTTTCTCAGTGGGTCCCTGGAGACACAAACTCACCAAAACTTGTGGAACTTTGTTAATTTGAACATTTTTAGTCCATGTTCCTTCAATTGGGAGCTATGTTGATGGTTGTAAGTGTATGGAAAGTTGTAAATATTGACCGTCAACAGAAGCAAATAACTCTCTCAAGGTTCCCACCGTACATACCCATCTATTTATAGACCTAGCCTCGAAACCGACACGTGGACACTTGAGATCGATCTGGATTCAAAATCAATGGCCAGGAGCATTTCTACCTGGATTCGACAAACCGACCAGACGTAAATCTGGTCCAGCGCTGGCGCACCCACCACCTGTTTGACGTAACACCGGACGCATCCGCTAGATGGACGGACTGTCCGGTCCCTCAGAAGAATTCCACAATTAAGGACAGGGTGTTTTTGACCTTGCTCACTGGACGCATCCGCCGGATGGCTGGACGTGTCCGGTCCCCCAAATATTTATGGAATTAAGGACCGAGGATATTTGAACTGCCCCACCGGACGCATCTGCCGGATGACCAGATGCGTCCGGTGACCGCGACTCAATTTTAGCTCTAAGTCATTCTCCTCTCTCCCTGTCTCTCCCTCTCTCTCTCTCTCTCTCTCTCTCTCTCTCTCTCTCTCTCTCGGCTCAGGCACAGGCTGTCTCAGGTGAGTTTGTCACCTTGTGGATTCGGCGGGGCTTCGGCAAGAAGACTCTATGAAAATATCTGGCTGAGCTTAGCATCCAAGCAACCCCTGAACAGCTGGAGCCAACCAGGAATCTACAAAGTCCTTATCCTCTAAGCACCTACCTGGACACCTGTTCACTTCTCGGACCCTCTCGACTCAGACACGTAACCGTCTCTCGAACACTCAAAAGAGATAAGAATGGATGACTCGGACTGCTCTTGGGACCCTACTACCAGATATGCTACCAACACATGTGGCTTAAACAAGTCAAAACTCACACAAGTAAAATAGAGAAACTATTAAATAAAATCCTTAATCTTGTGCAGCTGTGCTGTCTTGGGCACGTGTCATCAAATGCCAAAACATGAGGCCATGGGGTTCCTCAAGCTTACAGTCACTCTCAAGCTTCAGTGAGTTGTTAAAATCCTTTTTGTTGAGCGTTTTGAGAGTTTTTCAAGTTTGTCACTTTGCTTGCCTTTTGTTTTCAAATTTTGCTATTGTCTCAAGCCCTCTGTCCACACAACCCAGCATAACACTGAAAGTATGTGTCTTGGTCATCCAACGCTCCCCCAAGTTCATGGCTTGGTACCATGGCAAGTTATCTCGTTGGGGAGGATTGGTGAGACAATTTTCAGTAAGTTTTTCAATTTTGCTCAACTTTTCACAAAATTTCTCAATTGAGGATATGAAGTAATAAATAGCATGGCTAGACTATTAGTACTAGGTCATCTGCAAAAGTAGAACAACACTAGTGACTCTAGAGGCTGTGGCAAACCTAGCACATGTTCTATGGTTTTCCAATTGCATAATGATTTGAATTAAACGCAAATTGAACAAGTAACAGCATTGATACAAGCCATTGCTATCAAGATCATATAGTAAACATCTAGGCAATGAATGACATAAGTACAACAAGCAAAGCGTCAGGATGCTCAAACCACTACTTCAAAGTATATGCAATGAACGATGAAGCCCGCGGCCAACTCAAGCAGCATTGTACCTATCAAGTATGTTGAGTTCGTTTCTTAACTTGCAAAAGCATGCCTCATCAAGTGGCTTAGTGGAGATGTCAACAAGCTAGTCCTCCATCCGCACATGCTGAAGCACAATGTCGCCCTCCATCACGTGATCCCGAAGGAAGTGATGACGGACATCAATGTACTAAGTGCGCGAGTGTTGGACCGGTTGCTAGCGATCATCACCGCGCTCTCATTATCGCATAAAAGAGGCACATGGTCCAATTTTATACCAAAGTCATATAGAGATTGTGTCAAGTACAAGATTTGTGCACAGTTACTCCCTGAAGCTATATACTCTGACTCGGCGATAGATTGCACCACAGAGTTCTGTTTCATCGAAACCCATGATACAAAACATCTCCCAAGGAAGTGACAGGTCCCTGAAGTGCTCTTGTGATCAATCTTGCATCCGACATAATCTGAGTCAGAATAACCAAAGAGCTCAAATCGCGCACCTTTAGGGAACAATAGGCCTATGCTAGTTGTTTGTTTCGAGTATCTGAAAATCCTTTTACAACAGTCATATGCATCTCTCTAGGGAGAATTGAAATCTAGCGCGCATATACACACTAAACATGATGTCCGGTCTAGAAGCAATCAAATAGAGCAATGCACCAATCATTGAACGGTATAGCTTGGGATCCACAGGGTTACCTTCTTTATTGAGATCGAGGCAGCAGTTCGTCCCATTGGTGTCCCAATCATGGTTTTAGAAAAATACCAATCCTCCTTGTAGCCCTAGCTACACAAAGGTACCTATTTAACAAAAACCGACTACATAAACTCTCCCTTTGCAAAATGTAGCAAAACAATCATTTGATATAAAGGTGTGACAATGATGAAAAAATCCATAAAAACTAGTACGCTACTACACAAATATTTCTAAATACGATGAATGCAAATGTTTATGCCAAAAATACATAACAGTATATCTTAAGCAGCGTCATGCCGTCATGGACACACACGAGCTCATGGGTGCTGACTCACATGAGCAGCGTCAGCAGCGAGCAACAGGATGGCAACGGCGGTACCCACGAGCGCGGAAGTGGCGGTGGTAGTGCGCGTGCTGCGTGCATGACTGGTGACCACGACGGTGCACGCGCAAAACAGGCACCGTGGTGAGAAAGACTAGAATCACATGTTGGAAGGATATAAAACTGGTTTTAGGTGTAATTAGGCGTAATGATAAATATGTATTTTAGCAAATTAAATTTTCAGCATTACTTTTTGTACATCTAAATATATTTTGATCGAATTAATTTGATGCCACTAAATCATACGAGTATCAAATTGAAATCATTTCAAATTGAACCCCAAATATGTTATGTCATTTTCTTTCTCCTCGTATCTTTTGTTTCAAAAGTCGTTTTCAGCTTATATCCCACTGCAAAGTGATTTTCAATTTTCCATTAAAATAAGAGGAAATTTCTAATAAATTTAAATCAACATGACTTTACAAAAAAGAGAATCATCCTAGTGTTCTCTATAAATCAACTGTAAAAAAGGGAAATCGTAGACCAAGAATTTGAACAATTAGTTTTTTCTCAAATGAAAAATTGATGTATTATTATGAATTTCTTTCCTAGTGTTCTCATTAAAGCACGGTGCACGGGTTTCGATTGGCCAAGAGGTGGAGACAAAAAAGGAGTTGGGCACTTTAATTAATGATGAAGTCTTAATTCACCTTCAATTCCTTATATTTGGGAACAAATTTCAAACGCTTGGATCCCTTATATTCAGGACGGAGGGAGTAATTAACAACATGTAATTAATGTCGTGGAAAATTGATTGAGTATTTAATGTGCATCACTAATTACCTTAAAACTGAAAAAAAGATTAAACACCTCTACAAAGCGAATGATCAGATCTAAAATATATAAAAGATCCCTAACTATTAAGTTGCTCTGCAATGGCATGCAAGGTTTTATCCATGTGTAATTTGCTCATTGAAGTATGTTTGTAATTTGCATGTATGCAATTTACTTTTCATATTGTCTAATACATGAATCTATACATCGTGATTGAACTAAACTATTTGTCACTCTCAATAGGTACTTTATTATAATTGATGATATATGGACTACCCAACATTGGAAGATCATAAAGTGTGCTTTGCCTGAAAATACGCGTGGCAGTAGGATATCAGTGACAACGAGGAATTTGAATGTTGCCAAGTCATGTTGCTCTCGTCTCCATGATTTTGTATATAAATTAAGGCCACTAAGCGAAGTCGACTCAACAAGTTTATTCTTCAAAAGAGTATTTGGCTCTAAAGATGAATGTCCTCTTAAACTGAAAGAAGTTTCTTATGACATTATAAGAAAGTGTGGTGGTATACCATTGGCAATCATTACTATGGCAAGTTTGTTGACAAACAAAACACATGCAATAGAAGAATGGGTGATTGTTCTTCGGTCGATTGGTTTAGGATTAGAGAAAAACCCTCATGTGGAGGAAATGAAGAAGATACTATCTTTGAGTTACAATGACCTTCCTCACCAGTTAAGATCATGCCTACTATATTTAGGTATGTTCCCAGAGGATTATGAAGTCGATAGGGATATGCTCATAAGGAGGTGGATAGCTGAAGGTTTTGTCAAGGCTGATGGAGGGAGAAATTTAAGGGAGAACGGGGAAAGTTATTTCAACGAGCTTATAAACAGAAGTATGATCCAGCCAGTAGACATTCAATATGATGGTCAAGCAGATGGATGTCGAGTACATGACATGATTCTTGATTTCATCATGTCCAAGGCAGTCGAAGAGAATTTTATTACTTCCGTTGATGATCAATCACAAAGGTTGGTATCACAATATAAAATTCGTCGACTTTCACTTGACTTCCGTGGGCAAGAAAATGTGGGCATGATGCCACCGTTGGACACTTCTCCGGTTCGATCCCTTGGCACATTTGGGTATTCTGTCGTAATGAATCGTATCTCAGATTTCCTTGCTCTGAGAGTGCTAGATATAAAGAACTATGAGTTGAAATGTTACGATCTTACGAATATTGGGAATTTGATTCAGTTGAGGTACCTACGGATTCATGGATATGATGTTACAGATCTTCCGGAACAAATAGGTGAGCTACAGTACTTGGAAACACTAGATATAGAATATACTTTTATAAAGGAATTGCCTGCAAGCATTACCAAACTCAGACGGTTGAAATGGCTGCGTTGTTGCATTTCAAAATTACCAGATGGGCTGGGCAACATGCAATCTCTGGAGGAACTATCAGTTGTACGTCTGTGCGACAATTGCTCAATGACCTCTTTGAGGGAGTTGGGCAGTCTGAGCAAACTAAGAACTCTAGAGCTCCGTTGGTGCATCAGCAAAAAGAGTGACGTAGTGGCATATGGAGAAATCTTAGCTTTGTCCCTTGGCAAACTCGTTTCTTCCAACATTCGGCAACTTTCAGTTTCCCAGTGGTTGGGTGCTTATCTTCCGAGAGACATACCTGTTATTGGCATGCAGTTGTATTCTTGGTCCACACCTACTCATCTCCTGAGGGAATTAGGCTTGACGTGTTTCGTTTTGCCGGGGATTCCAGAGTGGATGACCTCACTGTCCAACCTCACCGAGCTATGGATCACGGTTAATCAAGTGACACAGGAAATGCTCGACATCCTTGGGGACTTGCCGGCCTTGCTAGATCTGTTTTTAGCATTGGAAGCAGTTGCGGAGCCCAAGGAAAGGGTCGTTATACCCAACACCAACTTCAAATGTCTCAAGGAATTGGGCATGAAGCATTGGGCCACGGCCGTGACGTTTGAAGCTGGATGTATGCCAAAACTCGAAACATTGACTGTTAGGGTAAGAGCGCGAGAGGTACAGACCACGTGCTATGGAACCCACTACTGCTCTGGAGTCCACCACTGCTCTGCCCTCAGGAATGTCCAAATTTTCATTGATTGTAATGGTGTGAGAGAAGAAGAGCAGGAAGCAGTTGTGGACGCCATCAAGGATACAGCCAGCCAAATTCCCAACCATCCAATACCAGAAATTCGTCGCTACACATGAGGAAGAAACCAAGGAACTTCAACTATAACTAATTAAGGTATGTTGTGAGTCAATCGCATTTATGATCGCCCGATCTTTGCATTATACTCTCTTTTTTTTTTGCTGTCGAGTTCACTTGAAGACGCTAATTAGTTATACTTTAATTTTCTCAGGTTACATGCACTTTTGTTTTGACTATGAAAGTGGCCAGGAGCTCAAGAGTCATGACGAACGTGAGGGCAGTTCAACACTTTCAGATCACTACTGCTGCTCAAGTGAATTGAGTTATGTATCTTCTATATTTATTTTTTAAGTTCTTCCATTCCAATGCAGTACGTAGCTGCACCAATCTCTCTGGACAAGACTTTTATGTTGTGCTGAACATTTAGGTAAATCAGGAGATAACAGATCACACCAACACTGCGGCCTGACTGAAACAGCCCAAATAATGGGCTTGAACAGCAGTGCTACTAGGGTCACAGATCAATCACAGATCAAGTAAAACTGAACTGAACAGTAGCACTTCTATTCCAAATTAACAGAGAAAGGACAGCAGTAATAAGATCATGTAAACCAACACCACGTGCTATGTCATACACATTGAGCCAGCAAATATATAAGACAATGAACAGTGCTACTCTAGGTCTAGCGATTAAACCTACAAACAGATTAATAATCCTCAAAAATATGCAATCATCATCGAGCAATATTCTTAGCCCACAAGAACCAGTGCATATACCCTGATTGGGATCGGCCTCTATTCGATGAATAGGTCCCCAGATGCCCAATCGGCCCACTGCACCGAAGAGGAAGAACACGAATACTTACGGTGTGCCAAATCCGAGTCAGCAATGAAGATCACAGTGGCAAAGCGTGCATGAAGCACTGACCCAGAAATCAGATCGCCGTGCTACGTAGCACCACCGGCGAAAAGAAACGGAGATACGATGCCGTCACTCCCCACCACAAACAAGCCGAGATGAAGAGCCCGAGGAGCACAAGGCACAGCACAGCAATACGGCGACCACCCCGTGGCCTACGGGTACCAGAGACGAGGGAGGAGGCACCACAAGAGCCCACACCGGCAGCAAGCACGCCGGAACTCCGGCGAACAGCAGCAGCAATGGGGGCACTCGAGGTCAGTGGAAGAGGGGAAACCAGTGGAAAAACCAATAGCCATGAGAGAGGAGAGGAACTTCCCCATATAGGCGGCGTCGGCACAACAACCCCGAGGACCACGGCCACGCACGCACGCGCACGCAGCCCCGCGCTCGTCGGGGAGCTCCAAACGACCGCCGCCGCCACCATCAGCTAGGGTTCGGGGAAATCCCGACCCAGCTCAAGCCAGGGGCAGCAGCGCTGCCCCTCCTCCTCACTTAACCGGCCAATAGGGCCTAATGGGCCAGGCCCAAAGCGGGCAAAAGCCCAACATCAACAATGAATTTTTTTCATCAGTACAACATATTCATCTTAGTTACTACGAATTACCGCCAATCAGCATCATGTTCAAGTTGACATTTTCAAAATATTTCAAATTCATATGCTATTTGAGATCTTGTTTTGAATGAAAAAATACGAGTAATTCAATGGTGTAAAGTATTCGGCAATCGGATATACGAATCAAATTTTAGATCGAAAAAACAAACTGAAATACGTTTGAAACTGGGTAGTTAATGGTCCCACGATTTTAGGAACAACATGCAGATCCAATTACTGCCGAGTTCTAAAACAAGTTATTCTCAGTTACTTTCAATTACTGTCGAACTGGCAGGACCAGCCCATCCCTAAAAGGACTAGCGCGGCCTGGTTGTAGATTAGCCTATTCTACACCTAGGTGTAGATTAGGGGGACCGTGCGCGCGCGCGCGAGCGTGTGTGTGTCTACAAATACTTATATTTTACATTATAGGTGGTGATGTTAATGAATCTATTCCTATCCGTCCAAGGTCAACTAGGAAGAAAACTGTCAAGAGCCTCTATGAACAAATGTTGCCATGAAACGACAAGATGTTGCACTTTTGTTGATGCATGATGCCATGAAATAGTTGTGTTAGTGTTCAGTTATACTTCTTTTGCCTATTGACTATGAAGGATGTTGTGATATGGTTGCGTTTGTGATATGGTTGTGTTTGTGTTATTTCTATGAACTATGGACTATTTATTGTATTATATATGTAGCGTAAACAATATTTATGGTATGATCTATGTACTATGGACTCTATTTTGCTATGGAGTATGGACTATGCATGGTGCTATTAAGTATTTATGGTATGATCTATGGACTATTTTGCCTATGGACAATGCACTATATTGTGTTTTGATTGTTATATTGTCTTATTTCATTGCTATGATATGAAATTTATGATGATTACTTGATTATGTATGACTGTTATCAAATTCATTCAAATTTTTTTGAAAATATTGAATTTGGACCGATAAATCCGGTTTACCGCTAACCCCCCGGTAAATTTTGGATACTGCTAAGTGAAACCCACCGACCACCACCACTACCACATGGTGGAATCCTGCTGCTTTCTGCTTCTGCCCGCGTGATGCAGATTAATTTTTATCTCATCTCTGCAGCAGGCAGTGTTCTTTAGCCACGGGGTTTGGTGAGAGCTCTTGCAGATAATTATAAAGCCGCATCTCGCTGATTCCGTTCGTTAAGTACGTACATAGCTAGGAGAAAGCTAGAGCCCATCAGCATCAGCAACCAGCAGTAAGCATACATGCATTTCGTTGCATTTCGCATCCACAGTTAGACACATATGCATGCATGGAGAGGCTAGCAGCGAGCGGGAGCGCACAGTTGCAGCTACTATTACTACTACTGCTCGAGGCGGCGGCGGCGCCGCCGCCGCCGGTGCCGGTGCCGGTGCGGCGTTCAGGCTGCAACGAGACCGGCCTGCGGCGGCATCGCCATCGAGTACCCGTTCGGCGTGGCGCCCGGGTGCTACCGCGACGGCTTCAACCTCACCTGCAGCAGCGACGGCAAGCTTTTCCTCGGCGACGGCGCCACGCGGGTGCTCGACATCTTCGTCTCCAACAGCTCCGTGCGCGTCAACAGCAGCCGCGTCGACTTCCCGCAGTCCGGCAGGTCCAGGAACCAGAGCGACTCGAGGCAGTGGAGGGCTGGGCCAGGGCTCCCTTTCGTGGTGCCCGTCTTAGGGGGCAACGTGCTCTTGGTGTCCTGCAACGCCTTCATGGAGGTCTATGCCCTGGTGGAACAGGATGACTTCCTGCTCACCACCTGCGCCGCCTTGTGCCTTTCGACAGCCGAGGACTACCTGACCAGCCACGGTTCCTGCTCCGGCATCGGCTGCTGTCAGCACTGCAAACTACAAGAAATATGGCCTTCTGTGATAAAATTTTTATGACGAAAAGAGGGTTTTTACTGTCACCGTATGCTATCTGTGACGGTTTTGTGATGAAAACCCGTCTGTCACAGAAGATGCGTCTCTAAAGATCTTTTGTAACAAAATAAGAAAAAAGTCACAAAATTAGTGACGAATGTTTCAACGTCACAAAGAATTATGACATCAATCGTCATAGTTTGAAACAGAAAACGTCATAAATAAGTGACTAGGATGCTGCCACATGGTAGATGACATGGCATGTGCCATGGTAGATGATGTGGCAGGTGACATAGTGGAATGTTGTGACGAATTTTATCGTCATAATTTATAACACAATTCATCATCATATAAATAAACCACACAATTTTTTGTAAACAAATTCATTATAAATTCACAAGTGACTAAGTTATACAAATATTCACAAGTACATGGTACATAGCAACATAAATACAGTTGGATTTCAATGTCACCAAAACACAGTTTAAGTGTAAGTTTCAACGCAATAAACTAATAAGCTCTCAACTTCTATAGCTTCATTGCAATAAAGCATAAGTCTTCAAGTTCTACGGCTTCACGATTAGATGCTCCCCAACCTTCAATTTTCATTAAAAAAAAGAAGACATTTAAATATCAACTAATAAGCTCTCAATTTCCCTTCAGTTTGTATAAAACAGGATATTTAAACATGTTAGTGCAAATTGGTAAGGAACCAATGAACATAGGATTAAGAAGTCATCTTTTTAAGCACATAGTAAGCGTACACTTGCAAAGTACGTCATCATAACAAAATAATACATGTTACCAAATAGGCAAATATATATAATCATGGAATGAGATATGATGGTAATGCAGGAAGAAACTATAGTAATTCATTGAATATCATTTTTATAGAACAAAACCTTTAAACTATAGTAATCCAATTTATTGAATATCTGATGGTACTTTCCTCTCCACCAAAGGATTAAAACTCAAGAGTCAAACAATAGATAAATAAGGAAAGCTGAAAGCATTTCATGTTAATTTTGGTCCTCACATCAACTAAGAAGGCCCAATGCAGTGACCAAGTTAAAGTAGGATCAGAATATGGTGCTTCATCAACATTATTACGATGATACCTCTATGCTAAAAGCTCAATAGTATTTAACTCCACCATTTGGAAAGCAAAAAAAATCATCTCAAATTCTGTACTGAAATGTCAATTCAACTACGGTCCATTTTGTGATGACACGTCTTTAACAGGCATAGCATTATGCAAGTAAATGATTAATTAAGAATATTTATTGCTTAGAAGTTAAAAGTCATATATGTGCAGCTCCCAACTATTGATAAACATGTTACTTACAAAATTAAAAGGAAGTTTTAACTCAACTGATTAACCTCCCATAACCGTACAACAACAAGACTGTCCTCCCATAACCGTACAGCCACAAGACATGAGTGTCCAGTAGTAGAATTTCAGGCATGTAGTAGAAGTTACTATAGGCAAAGAAAGATGAAGGCACAACCGCACAAGTCACCTGAAGCTCTAATAAGGGAGGTGGCATCAGCCCAAGATTTGCAGTATCGGCACAAGAACAAACTTGCTTACAAGAGATAGCATCTTCCAATATAAAGAGTTAGCTGATTGTCATTATCAGAAGCGTGGGCCAACTATATATTGACATTAAAATTATTGATCTTCAACGTTGTGCTGAGATCAAGCCCAATGTAGCCACCCATCCTTCTTTGCTTTCTTTCTCTGCATTCTCAACAAAGCTGTGACATCTCAAATAACCATTGGCTACTAAGTACGACACCACTTGCAAGCAAGAAACACTTACATCTGCATCAAGGGAATGAATGATAAAAGAATCACCTTTCTCTAAGTACCACTCTGGCTACTTAGTACTCCACCACTTACAACTACAAGCAAGAAACACCTACATATCAGTTCAAATATAATTAGTATTTGGACAATGCTATCAGTGATATGTTGCTTAAGAAAACCAAAGCAAAAGCAACTAATTGATCCCCATTGATAGAAATTGGAATAGAAAAAAAAGAAAGCCTATGTATATGGTAAAAGCAGTATTTTCTTTCCTTCGCTTTCCTGGAAGCAATGAAAGAAGGTACAATACAATGTAGTGTCTATTGAGAGTGTGCTGGTCCTTACATAAAAAACAAACTAAGGGAAAGCATTGAAACTGATGGTTTATGAAACAAGCACATGGATAAACGAAATAAGCAATATGAAGCTGATGGTTTATGAAACAGAAAAAAGCATGGTTTAAGAGCCAGATCACCCACTGTCTTTATATGCCCCTTGTGCAGGAATGAGTAGCAGAAATAAGAGATGGTAACATAATGTCTAGGGGCATTTGGGCGTCACTTTTAGTTAAGATAGATGTAATTGCCAGCCAAAGTGATTAAAACATAACATTTAGCCTTAGAAACCTGAAACCTGAAAAGAAATACCAAGTCCTAGGAAATGCACATATATGTAAAGCATGAATAAATATTTTCTTTAGGTAATACAGAAAAAATGTTTTTTGACCCTAAATTCTTTATGGCTCCAATCAATGAATGGCATGAGATAATAACTTTTGTTTAGGTAGTTCGTAAAAGGATACCTTTCAAGAAAGATGATCACATTGAGAAACATAAGTAAGAATCTTCATATAAAAACTGAAAAGTGGTAAATAGTATAATAAATGGTCTATCTCTACTAAATCCAACGCATGAGGAAACCAAGCATTACAACATGTGTACTACAAAGAACATCCAATCAACATCCTAATTTCATTTAGCTTCACAGAATGAATCATAATAGGGCATCCTAGAGGCATCGGTTGATACAAGCTAGGTAAATCAATTAATACTCATAACAGCTAGATAGCAAGCATCGAAGGTCTGAATTGCATGGAAAAATCTTTCAAAAAATAATAGTGATAAAAAAATATTGTTTGCTAATTAAAATGAAAAGATAATGACCATAATCAGTCTGGTCGTGATTTGTTCATGTAAGAAGTGCTCCATAGGCATATGCATTGCTTCTAGCAGCGATCGTGTTGCTGCCAAAGATTTCATCCCTGCCTTGACACCTCTGCAGTTGCAAGCCTTATCGCTAAGGAAAACCATATAAAGGCACAACGCATTAGAAAGATAGCCATCTCTTGTGCTATGCTTTCTATTCGCACCCAAGCAGAGCAATCTTCTGAAGCAATGCACTGCGCTGCTCATCCATCTCCTCTCCTCCTCTTATCCCCAAACCCACACTAAGAAGCAGAAGCACGTAGACCTAACCATCGTTGCCAGCGGTGGGAAATAGGAAGGGGAGACAGGGCCGGCCAGCCGGGAGATGGCTACCTGCAGGAGGCCCGCCGGCGCCAGGCCGCCGCCGCGCCTAGGGTCGCCAGGTCGCCGCCGCGTCGGGACAGGACAGGGAGATGCGACGGCGCCACCGCCATAGCGGTCGGCGGGAGATGGAGAGGACGGAGGAGGCGAGCCGGCGACGTCGCGATGGGATGGGGAGGCCGGAGGCGCCGGCGGCACCGGCGATGGGCGACGTCGCGGCGCTTCGGGCTGCTGGAGCCTGCAGCGGCGCTCTTTCTCTCTCTCTCTCTGCGTGGTAGGGCTGAGGAGAAGAAGAGTGGGGGTGGGGGCGGTTTGGGCTTGACCGAGGAAGTGGGAGGGGAAAATGGGCATTTGCCCTTTTTCGGCCCAGGCTCCAAAGTCCATCACAGAGAATTTTTTACTATTATATATTTAATTAAATTCAAAATTAGTTAAGTAATTGTCCATTTTTTTCACGCGTCGCTGATTTAACGAAAAGACTAGTGGGAAGTGACCAATTTTTCCTAGTGTTGGATATATTTCAAAAAAAAGATTTGGCTAGATTTCAATTTTTTTGTTTGACGGTCAAAGGATTCAAAAACTGTTGTTTTAAAGCCAAACAATTTAAGAAAAATTAAATTTGGCTTGAATCAAAATTTTGACTTGATTTATAAAATTTCCCAAATTTTAAAATTATGTTATGTTTAAAAATACGCAAATAGAGTTAAATTTAAAAGTTAAATTCAAATTGCGTATAAATATTTTACATTTGGTCAACATCAAATTTTAGATTCAACTAGGATTAAAAAATAATAAATTTGATTAAATTTCAATTTTTTTGTATATTTGAGTTTTTAAATATTTTGAATTCAATCATATATGACAATTTTAAAATTTGCAAGATTTCACTTTTTTGGGTTAACTCATATTTTAAATATTTGAATTCAGTGAGATTTTAAACTTCAAAATTCTTATGAAAAAATTATTTCATCACAACACTTCCGCGTATTGGTCTGTGACGGTTTTTGCTTGCCATTAGGGACGTTATTTGTGACGTTTCTTCTATTCGTCACAAAAAAGTTGGGTTAGAACCCTCCTGTCATTTCTTATGACGTTTTCTTTTGAAAACGTCATAAACCAATGACAAAATACTTAGTTGTCATTAAAAAAACGTCACAGAAGGCCATATTTCTTGTAGTGCGGCCTGGCATTTTGCCCAGTCTGGCTCTGGTTTTTTCCATTTTGTACCTGTAGACCCAAACAAAAACTCGTACAAGTGTACCCCATCTTTCGTAAGCATACAAAGTTGTACCACATTATTTGTTGACAAAAACTCGTACAGTGTACCCCCAACCTTCATCAAACTCACGAGGTTTTCAAAATCTCCCCTTTTCTTTTAGCGGTTGAAAGACGGAATAATTTTGATAGAACTTTGTCAACTCAGCCCTTTTCAAGCTATGTCTCGGGGTTTTTCTTTTCAAAATGTTCATTCCTCATTACTACTTTCAGATCTCTCGGTGGTATTTGATCCTCACCCAGGCCTTCCTATTAATGGCATTCTTTCCTTCTATTCTAATGTTTACGTGGAACTCATAGGTATGGAAATGTGGCCTACTTAGGTTGTATAGTTTTGTAAAGTCAAAAATAGATCCTATGGAATTTTGTACCACTTTGCATTCTGATCATTAGAATAATAACGTTCAGGGACGTGGGAGAGAATGAACTCACACCAAAGGAATGAAGAAACACAAGTGCAAGTGATGAGGGGTACTAATGAGTCCGCCCCATCGGATCTTTTGTTTATGGAAAGGTCTATTTGACTTCTTTATTTGATTTGAGATCATTCCTCAATCTAGAGTTTTGAGACGCTTTTTTTTGAATGAATGAATGAATGAAGATAGAAGGGTTCTCTCTTCCTCTTCCTCTGTGATATATCTTGAGACATGCAACAATGATCAACTCTAATTTTAGTCATTCCAAGCAAGAAAAGCACGAGGGATGTACTTCATAATTGGCACAATGAAAAGTCAAATGCAGAATTTTGATCTGGTGACCCATACCATTAGTAATTACAATTTTTAATTTCAAAGAAAGGCATGAACAGAGGATGTCGGCGTTGAGGGAGATCCGGCGTTTAATTTCAAAGAAAGGCATGAACAGAGGATGTCGGCGTCGAAGGAGATCCGGCGACGAGGGCGCGGTGGCGTCGGCGTCGAGTGATGCAGCGGCGTCGGGGACGGGGAGGCGAGGTTTGGGGGGCGGCGCGGGCACGGTGGCGTCGAGGGATGCAGCGGCGTCGGTTGGGAGGGGGCGGCGTGGGGAGGAGGAGGCGGCGGCGCTGGGAGGGCATGGTGCGGCGGCGACGGTGGGGCGTGCGCGGCGCGGCGCAGGGAGGAGGCGGCGTCTTGGGACGGCACGGCGTGCTTCGAGTCGGGGCCGGCACCAGTGTGGTGCGGCGAGGCGCGGGGCCAGGTGGGGGAGAGGGAGGGACCGGCGGCGGTGGGTATGGGGGGGCGCCGGAGAGGGAGAAGGAGAGGGAGGGGGCGCCGGAGAGCGAGAAGGAGAGGGAGGAGGCGCCGGAGAGGGAGATGGAGAGGGAGAGGGAGGGGGAGGGGGCGGTGGAGAGGGAGAGGTAGGAGGCGGATGCAGGTGGTTGCGGCCTTGCGGGGAGGTGGGAGGGATCGTGGGGGTGCTGGCCGGCTTGACCGCTTGAGCGCGCCGTGCACGCGGGCGGCTCGGGGGCGAGCCGACGCACGAACTACTGTTGCTTTAAAGAAGTAGAGAAGAGATAGAGAAAAGACTTAATTAAGACGACTGCATACGACTTGGAGCTCTCACACTATTGATTACTTAATTAAGACAACTGCATACGACTTGTAGGCATTTTGTCGATCGGAATCTAAAATCCCAAATGTTCCCCGCCTTCTCCAATCGATACCCTATACAGATCAGGCCCACATAAGAGCAAACCAGGCAAAGATCGAATCTTTAACACACGCTCTAGGCTCTAGCACACCATGAGAATGAATACGGGACAGGAAGAATTTCTCACCGGCCCGCGGTGGCGACCGCGTAGGCGCGTAGGCGCAGGGTCGGTGACCGGGAAGAGGACGAAGGCTGGACCGAGCAAGCGGCCTGGCGGTGAGCGAGCTCTCGGCGGATAGCGCCTAGCCTCCGGCGGAGCTTCTCGCCACCGTCGGCACTACACCACGGTAAGCCTACGGCGGCACCAAAAAAACGCCCCCTAAAGCCACTGAACGCCCCAAAATACCTTTCCGCGGCACTTATTGGCCGTCAAGGGAAATGGCGTCGGGGAAAAGTTTTCCCGGCGTTTAGCTTCCCCGGCGTATGTTTTTGTGCCGGGATCATGAAAAGCCGGCGTATGTTAAATGTCAGGTAAGCCTTTTTCCCGGCGTATATTATATGCCGCCATTGGTTATTCCCGGCATATGTTAAATGTCAGGATAAGCCTTTTTCCCGGCGTATATTATACGCCGCCATTGGTTATTCCCGGCATATGTTAAATGTCAGGTAAGCCTTTTTCCCGGCGTATATTATTCGCCGATCATTTCTTTTCCCCGGCATATATTATACGCCGCCATTGGTTATCCTCGGCATATTATATACGTCATGGTCGACTTTTTGGGGCACAAATTAAATACCAGGGTTGCTCTTCACCGGCACATCACATACCAAATGCCACATGGGTGTACCAAAGATACAATTTTATATTAAATTCAAAATTATTTACGAATGACACATTCCAATCATCAAAGCTGCCAAGAACACACATATATCAAACATATCTTAGCATGCGCTCAATTATTAGAGGACAATAGCAAATTTGCATATAAAATGGCTATCATGTGCAAAAAAGTCATCTTACAAAAGTCACAACATATTCATACATGGCAATATTATGTTTCCTTTACACCTTGTAGGTGTAGTTAGCAAAAGCTACTGGCCTCATTAGTTGTAAGACCTAAAAGTCATCCTACAGATCACTGAAAGTTTCATCAAAAGATAGCTTAGTTTGTAGTCTTCCACTATAAAAGCCTCTTGGCTTCAAACTCAAAATACAGCTAGTAGATGATCTTTCCATTAAGCCAAACAACATCATTACTACAACCCTCTCATGGCAAAAGACTAACAGATGCATCATCTAGCATCCCGCATCTATCGCCTGTGCACTTCTGAAAAAAAGAACAAAAATGGTATGAAGAATAAGTGAAAATTTTGCATAAGAATGAAATTCATCTATCTCTAATTTTGATTACTTGATGCATGCCTAGACATATTTAGATATGTTCTATCTTTTTGAACAATCTGCAAATAAAAGTTCACACATAAGAAAGACAAAAATATTATCCCCACATACATCAATCAGGAACATTATTTTTTTGAAACAAATTTGCATCCAGAGATTAAATGATTACAATTAGCCAATACAACAAAGCATAAAGCAGTCAATTATCAAGGAAACCAACATTACAATGATAAAACAATGGAGTGCTATAGACTTGTCTGTTGTACTAGTCCATAAAACACATCATCGAATACATTCCCATACATAT
>SPJY01033114.1:2473740-2510702 GCA_005191435.1 Raddia distichophylla | reverse complement strand
CATTTCCTCCCGAAGGTATCATCATTACCTACAAATTTTTTCATTGAATCGTTACTAACATATTGCTAACATACATTTTTAATTATTAGGAAAGTATTATCTCGTTGATTCAGGGTACCCTAACCGGAAGGGTTTTCTTTCTCCATACAAGGGGGAGACATATCATCTACATGAATTTCGTCAAGGACCAGGCCCTAGAGGTAAAAAAGAAGTGTTCAATCATTTGCATTCATCTCTTCGGAATGTGATCGAGCGATCATTTGGTGTTCTCAAGATGAAGTGGAGAATACTATTGCACTTGCCTAGTTATTCACCGAGAAAGCAATAAAAAATTATCATTGCTTGTATGGCCTTGCACAACTTTATTCGAGATAGTGCTTTAAGAGATGATCTCTTCGATAGATGCGACGAAGATGAAGACTACATGCCGGGTGTTGGGCAAACATTGCCATCTATACCAGAAGCACTTGGACATGAAGAAAACGATATGAATGCCTTTCGCGATAGTATTGCTGATGCGTTGATGGCCACGAGAGGATAAAAAATTAGCAGGTATCTCATTTATGTAAAATTTAATGTAAACGATACATTATGTTTAGCAGATTGACTATTGATGGAATTAGCAAAAAAAATGATCTCATATGTGTGCTGTTGTTCATGGATGTGTGTCAGAGAGGCATTATTTTAATATTTAATGTCACGTGCAAATTAAAACTAACATATATATATATGTAATAAAAACAAATAAAAAAATATAAAGAAAAACAAATAAAGAAAATATAATGGGTCAAGGGTATTCTAGACATTACACATCAATACAGCTCAAAAGCTGATAACCAAAACAGCCAGAAGAATGGTTGCCAAACAGGTCCAGCTTTTACAAATGTAGCTTCTGGAAAAGCTAGCTTCTCAGGGTCAAAAGCCAGAAGCAGCTTTTAGAGAAGCTGCAGCTCAAACAAACAGGCCCTTACTCTTATTGCAAGCTCCATCTTGTCTCCCCCAAGTGTTTCCTTTTTGGTATAAATCGCTTGGCCCTCAATTGCTCCCTCGAGTCACAAGATTTGGCAATACTACTGTTTTACTGCTGAATAAAGAGTACAGCCCAGGCCTTCTTTCTTTTTTTAATCGAGGAGCTGCGGCTTTGGGTGGCCGCAGGAGCCCGTTTTGTAATTAGTTAATTTTGTCCCTTGCGGCACACGGGGGGAGAGGCCGATGTCTCCCCCCCACCTCTTTATTCTCCTATATTTGATCAATACATGGCTTGTTCTCCTGCCCGTTTTGCTAAAAAAAAAAATAAAGAGTACAAAAGCAATCATAAAACCAACATTCCTTGGCTGTATACTAAACAGACTGGTGGGTAAAAAGAGGAAAAAGAAGGCCACAGAACACGGTACATAGGAATCACGCTGCTCTTCTGGAGAGTTATATACAGGAAAATATGGAACATTTTCAGCTGGTCTAAGGTCCCACCGATATGAGTCTATGAAGACTGTGAATCTTCTTGAAGGCGGTAAATTGTGATATCTTGCTGCTTGAAATACCTCCGATCTTCCTCGTCAACAAGAACGAGGTTAAGGTAGTATTTGACGCTGAACTTGTTGTTTATGTTGCGGTAAGTTGGAGTCAACTCATATGGTGTCAAGAATAATCTTACTGGAATAGATTCTCCTACAAATTGACCTTCAACAGCCTCAGAAATTAGTAAAGGTAGTTTATTTACTATTCAATTATCCTGTAAAAGTCCTCTCAGTGGACACTATTTAAGGTACACATGTTATACTACTCAACAGTTTAGAAATGAAATTATCCTGTAACAGTCCTCCCAGAATAACATCGATGTCCCCTATGTCCGTGAGGATAAGATTGGCTAAGAAATCCACTCCATGGATCTCAACAGCTATTTCCCGACAGACTCGGTCGGCTCTAAACATTGTACCTGGTGCATGGATGCGAAGTGGCAGTTGCATGGGTTGAATAGGAAACTTATGATATGCAGCAAACTTCTCGTTGATGAAAGAAGGGGATGCACCAGAATCAAATAAAATGGTAGTCGGGCACGAGTTGACAGAAAAAGTACCCAGAACCACATCCGGTGCATCAATAGCTTCTCCTGCTTGGACATGGCTGATGCGGCCTTGCAGCTGGGTGAGAAGAGCAAGAACCATACAACCCAAAGTGAGAGAGAGAGGGGGAGTGGATCTGTCCAGATTTGTTTTCTCCTACACAATCTTCACCAAGGTCTTGGTTGGAGGGGGAAAACACGAGAGTTTCCTCGCCAAATTTTATGGATGTGTTACTCACTTATTGCTCTCTAATTTCTATGGTTGGATTTGAGGATTGTATTAGGGAAGAGCTAGAGTTAAGAGGGGTCCATTCAGTTCGGGCTACTACAGTTTCAGCACTGCACAACTTTGGTAATCCTAGTCGAAACCTTATCAGAACTAGTCGGATTGGGCTAAAATTTGGACAGTGAATAGAGGACTTGTTGATCTACATGCTTACAGAATTTCAGCTCACTTGGAGCTATAGTTTGTGAGATCTGATCTGATCTATCAAAGCCCTCGGGGAACTCATCCAAAAGGTGGTATCCTGGGGAACCGGTATCATCAGGGTCATGTGGATTCGTGAGACGATGAGGAGGGGAAAGAAGGGCTGGCAGATCTCCATAGTTGCCCAATTCACGATGTTGAGCAACATCCACATGAGGGAATTGAAATTGTGGTGGAGCAAGTCCACAAAGAGAAGGATACGAGGGGCCTAATATCTCTCGGGGAACAAGTCCCATCTGAACTAGACGATGAAGATGCTCTCGGGCAGCTCCAGGGCAAGCCCGAGTGGTCCAAAGCTCATGTAGAAAGCAACCATGAGCATGATCCATGGTACGAACCAAACCAGTCAGAGAGAGGATGGTCGAGGTAACGTCTGGCCCTGGTTCTACAACATAGTTGGTGTTGGTGTGGGTGTCCAGCTGTGGAAAGAAAGTACATGGAGCTCGGGAAAGCTCTCTATGCTCACCACGAAGATAGCACATGGCAACACACGCCACCTCTTGAACATCCATAGCAATGGTGGTACCCCTAGCCTGGAACTTATAGGACACACTACGCGCCACGTTCCTTGCAATGATGTCAACCACTGCAACGTAGTCCTCCATGCCTAGTCTTTGAGGGTCGACGTAGATGGTGTATTCTAGAACATAAGTGTAGTTGGCCCTCCAAAGAAGATCTCGCAACATCTCGAGGTAACCCTCCACTCCAGCAGCACGCGTAGCCCAAACGAAATGCCCACGAGTCATCTATAAAGTTGAAGGAGAGGGATATTAGAGAAATCCATATTTGTAGACCAAATGAATACAACTATACAAGGTGGGAATGAGATCAAGATAGGTGAGGAGAAAAATCAGCAAGTCACCTTTCCAAATTCATTTTGATAGTTAAAATAGTTTGGACCCAAAACATCTTCTATCTAGCTAGCGGGCATGCTAAGTTCTAACCTACAGTTGTATGTGCTCTGATACCAACCCTGTTAGTACCCCCTTAGTTTTCATTCGGACTAATAGAGGTAATACTAAACTGCGGTATGCTCGGATTGAATATTAACATACAAACAAGCCCGAAGCGAGCCAAGTACGTTAGAGCTCAATTCGACTGCACCAGTACAAGTAATCTCTATTAAAACGAGTGCTAACTCGAGTACCGGATATGTGCTCACGTGATGGTTCCCAAGATCAGCTACCATCATACACATATCCTAACATGGATCTATAGAAAAACACATACATGAAGGGACATAACTTTATATTACATAAGACAGTATGAACTGTTGTCCATACAAATAAGTTTAACATAGCTCATACTGTACACAACGGAATAGATAATGGGTTCAACAAAACAACGGAAGTTCATCATCTAGAAAGCAAAATACCAGCGTGGTATGCCTCCAAAAACTCAAGGAGCATCCGACTGGAAGTTAGAACTCGGCAACGTTCCCACTAGCGTCATCAGTCCCCACTTGATAGTAGTACTCAAGCGTGGGATCACTATCACCTAAAATAATAGCAACTGGATTGAGTACAGATGGTACTCAGCACTATGAGGTACTTATAGCCTCAAACATGCATAATAATTATCAAATGGAGGGCTATGATGACAATTTTAGCATAAAGGGCATTTGCAAGACGTAAGCATAACTAGATTGTAAATGGCATTTGAACAAAACATGTTAAAACCTATTGACCAATATTAATGTATATCATCATGTGCATCATCATCATCATCATCATCAATTCTCATCAAGATCAATCCACTCGGTAAACACCACGAGCAACCCAGTGCTCGGAAAGACTCACAACCATCCCATCATAACCAACCCAGATCCCAAGTGCTACCAAAGGTGGGTCAACTCAAACATTCATCCCTAACCCTGGGATGCGGCTGTTCGAACAGTTCATAACTCTACAGAGGTATACGACTTTACCCACACGACACAGCAAGCTGTGACGAAGCCTCTCAATTATAGATGGCCAAACGGGCGGCACGGCCCGGCATGGCCCGGGCCCGTGAGGGCACGGCACGATTAACACGGGCCCGGCACGGCCCGCGTAAGTAATAGTGCCGTGCCGGCCCATGGGTTGGGGTGGCGGCCCAGGCATGGCATGCCTAATTTACAATCGTGACGTGCCTGCCCGTCAGCCCGGATAGCCCGTAGGGCCGTGCCGGCCCGTCAGCCCTTTTACTAAAAATCCTAGTTCAGATGTAGAAAAATGGCAATGACTCAATTTTGATGCCAGAAATTACATTTGAAGCCCAGACTCAAATTTAGGCGCTTATCACTTCATGCCAGAAATACTAACTACTAAGTCAACCAACAACTAAACTGTCCAGAAACAGAAGAATAGAACAGAACTCCACAATTCCACAGCAAAAGTAGTTTTATTTGAGCTATAATGGTTTGGCTGCCTCGTTAAAAACCTTCTAGGTAAAACTCACACCTCGTGAGAAAAACCCTAGATAGGAAAAAAGAGTACAGCCGCCCCAGCTCATAATCAGTCTCAGTTCACCAGTTCACCACAGTCCACAATTACAGACCAGATCATGCAAATATGTAAATTACACAGTGACATTGGCACTGACAGAGGCTGCTGGATCAGCACTCAACGGCGCCGCGCCGCTACCTTAGAAGCAGATCAGAGAGAGAGATAGTTAGATCAATCAAGAACAAAAGGTGAAAAAGACAAAGTCAGATCTGATTCATCTGACGAAAAGATGGTCAGATCTGAACGAAAGCGAGTTAGATCTGAGAAAAATCACTGCAAGAAATGAAGAAAAAATTACCTCCTAGCGAGTAGCGGCTGCGCCGGAGCCCAGAGACTCCGAGAGGCAAGATCCAGAGCCCTAGACCCGTCTCACACCAACTAGATCCAGATCAAGAGCACAACAGAGGAGTAGAGGACTAGAGGAGACGCTGAGAGGCGAGCGGGGGAGGAGGAGAACTGGAGAAGGCAGGCCAGGAAGGAGGAGGGGAGGTGGAGCCGTGGAGGCGTGGAGCTCCGGCGAGCTGAGGCGCTCCGCCACCGCCACCGCGACGTTAGAGCGACGTTAGAGAGAGGAAATGAAGAGGCGCTCTCGTCTCTCGTGGAGAGACGTTAGAGAGAGGCAGAGAGATTGAGACAGTGAGAGACGTTAGGGTTAGGAATGGCATGGGGGGCAGCGACGAGGCGCCCTTATATATGGGTGCGGGCGCAGGGGGCGGGGGAGCGCGGGGCAGGCCAGGCCGTGCGCCCCAGGCCCAGGTTGTAGGGGGAATGAAGGGGGGCCGGCTCTCCCCATTTTATACGGGCCTTAAATGGGCCGCCTCTTACACGGGCCGTGCCGTGCCGGCCCGGCACGGCCCGTGTAAGATCGTGCCGAGTCGTGCCCTTGCCGGGCCAAAATTGCGGGCTCGCGTGCGGGCCCATTAAGCCCGGCCCATCTGGCCATCTATACTCTCAATGCATATGCATGCCCATGGGATCACCTAAGTTAACTTGCCGACTGCCTCGATCCGTGATCGCCAGGAGCAGGGTTAACCAGTTGCAATGGATTTGTTCAAGGCCCATCACTCCCAAGCACAGGGACGCACCACGGACGAGCCACCTTATCGCCCCACCCACAAGAAAATATAAAAGTGCATCGTATGGTACCCCATGTTTCATGCATGCGCAGGGAGTTAGCTAAGTGTCCCCATGAAAACACGTGTGTCGTACGTATAGTAACTTGAGAGATGGGACCAACGCTCGGTCCTTAGTTGCTCAAATGGGGCTACATGACCAGGAGCTTCTCCTGACATATCCATATCACCCTTCAAGCCCAACATCCATCCATCAAAACAAACCATCATCATAAGCCATAGATCAATCCATACCAAATCACTGAGATATCATAATCAGCATTTCTCTTAACCATGTGGACTCTAAGCATTGCTAAGCATTCGTGACTCAACCATAGATAATAATACCCACTTAAGATATCAAGGAAATGGAGGTGTCAAGCCTATTAGTAAATTGACCACTAGTAGGGCATAACTACTTCTACCCTTGAAATACATTTTAGGAGCTAGCATGCAATCATTGATAGAACATAATTAAAGCAATGCAAGTAAATAGAGTTGGTGCTAGTCGCCGAGTGGATAATTGAATCAAATGAGGTGAGTAATAAGTGCCTTGGTGCTGGTCGCCGAGTGGAAGAGCCTCTTGCTTAGGTCCGGGCTCCTCCGGAACGTCGTTTTCTATCATTTTCGGTAACAAGCACATCAAATAAAATCCATACAGAATTCCAAACATAGAGAAGCATGGAGCAACATAATATTCAGAAAGTTCATAAGCTAATGAAGGTTCTAAAAAAGAATCACTCGGATCTGAGTTCGGATGACCGAGGTAGGATTGTTTGAAGTTGGGGTACTAAAGGTCGAAGAGTTTGAGCCAGCTGAACGCCTTGCATGTACATGTCTCAAGAATTTAGCAGAGTAATCAAACATTACATGCATGATTATCAGTTTGCATCACAGCCGCGTGCAGAGACAGTAAAGATCCACTTTCATTCATCTTAGTCCAACACTACAACACAGCAGAACTAGTCAACTCTCATTTATTTGTCAACTGTATCCGTAGGAACTAGGAAGAGCAGTACATTCTGTTTGAAGTTGCGACGGTGACAAGGTATGGAAATGCAAAAATGAATTAATATAGAGAACTATAGAGCCATGATTCCAAACTATAAGACTCATCTGGTGGGTGTGATGTATAAAAAATCAAATGCACGATAATTCAGTGAATTGGCGATCATTTTGACATGAATAAGGATCTGCACTTCTGAATTGTATCATCAGGACTGGTAACTGTAAACATAAATGATTCGAGTCAGTGTGATCAGTGTGTGACATAACAATCATGCGTAAAACTCAGTAAAGCTAAGTTGACACCGGTTTTAATCTGACTAACCAAGGCCGCTGTAGATGCATGCAAGAGCTTATTCGATAAGATGATCCACAGGTCAGTGATATTGAGACATGTGATATTTTTAAGGAACTAAACTATTAATGCACTATTGCCTATTCAACACTTCACTCAAGAAATGACATTTGTGGTTCTCCAGAACAGAACTTCCACCATGAATGTAAACCATATAATGGCTGTCTCTCATGAAAGTGCTATGCTCTTTTACTGCATGCAGTGCAGAGTTCAACTTGATTCTTCATTAGTTTCAAGTGTATGTATCATGCAATTTGAACATGATACTTACAAATGAGCATTCTATTCAGAATGATAAAAGAAGCGGAATGGCATGCAACTACTATGTTGATGAGAGGTAGTTATGTCGGCAATATCACAGCTCTATTGTCAACAATTCAGAGAACTGGCATATTAATCACAAACTGCCATTGCATAGCTACCACCCTTGCAGTTAACACAACTGCATTGTAAGTCTGTTAACTAATCATTTTCTGTGAATCTGTGCTTTTATTCATGAGCATGTGAATAGTTGCTTTTTACCATATAACCAGCATACCGGTATGGCCAATTGTTCTGTCCGATTCGAATATCTCGTAATCATTCCCACCCTATAGAATATAAAACAAGCACTAGTCAGATGAACTATTAAAAATTGATACAATATAAATAAGTTGGTAGCCAGTAAATGAGATGGTATAAAGACGTATCAATGACTTGGAAAGGTAATTACACGCCAAGTTGTGCACATAAAGTTACTACTATCAAGACAAAGAAGGGGAGATTGTTTTATTTTGAAGCACCAAATATAACTAAACCAAATAAACTACCTTGTAGGTTTTGTCCCCAAAGAAATGGATCTCTTTAAATTCCTCAAGATATCTCAAGCAGTAGGTCTTGTCCCAGCCTTGTGGAAATACCTGAATTTCAGTGATGCGGTTGTAAATAGCATGAATTTCCATAAAATATTATTAAGTCTATGAAACTTACATCAAAACTAATCTGCCCTCCAATAGAAAATGTCAGGTTCAAGTGTGCAAACTTTTCACGAAGCACAGAAACCATTTTAGGGCGAATGTTGTGTACCTAAAAAAATATCATTCGAGTTATTATGCAGCATTTGAATGGTAACCATCTTTCTCCTCTGATTACAAATTATTAGTGACTTCTAGAAAATAATTAATACCTTATCATACTTCTCAAATTCATCTCGTTCTTCTTGGCTACAGTTTCTCCCTATAGGTGAGACATTAAGCATGCCACTTCTGAACTCTATGAATGTACCCCTGAGCAAACAGATATTTGGTAAATAAAAGGCTAGTGCCAATCAGAATTCTTGTAAATGATTCTTTACTAACCTTTTGATTGGTATATCCAAGTCAGCAATGTAATGAAGGGTGAAATTGATAAAATCCTGCAAATAAACACGTCTCTTTACTAGAAAGGCCTCAAATATCAGCAAAAACAAATGTAAGGATGCAACAATATGTACACGCACCTTAAGCTTATCATCTCCAAGAAATGATTTCAAACTCTGCAAAGTGCAAAAAGCCAAAAACTATATTATAGCACATAATAAGCTCGTCAAAAGCTTCAAGTTTTTATTCTTATAGGTCACAAGGAACAGGCAGTGGCTCATTCAGACGCTCAACAAAAGGAAAAGAAGGATCCTTTCTGATCTCTCCCAGAAACTTGATAATCCCCCAATGAACTTGACAATATCCTAATTTCAGCCACTATGAAATTATGTAAACGTGTTTTATCAGGGGACAAGAGTTGCCTCAAGGCTTACTTGAGTTCCAATGAGCTCGCCATTCTTGTGAGCAACCAGGCCATTTTCAGAGAAGGCATAATCATAATCAGTAATGACTGTGAAAGAAAGATAAAACCAATTACTTACAGGGTGCATACTGCACAGGCAATACAAGGGGGATCAAGGACAAGGAAGGTGACCAATTCTCTGACTGGCCCATAACAAAGCTAACAATCTTGTGTGCAAAAGAAAGAAATTGAGCTTCTAGGTACCATACCTGATTGTCCCAGCTGCTCGGAAATCTTGACCAAATCGGATCCTCCCACCACGCCCACGGTGACATGCTGCTCCGGAATATCCAAAAAAAACAGAACCAGCTGGTGAATTCCCTTTAGAATGTAATGAAAGAAGAGGAAAAGGGCAATACGAGTATGGCAATCATTCACACCTCGCGCAGGTGCTTCATGAACACGAGCATCTCCTGCGTCACCGCCTACCCAAGAGAAGAGGAAATCTCATCACTGACACGGCCGCGGCCGCGGCCGCAGTGGGGATCGGAGAGATGAGAAGCCAAGAAAAGAAAAGGGATCCAGACAAGCGCCGGAAGTAGGGAACCTTGCGGGGGGCGGTGAGGGTGCCATCGACGTCGAAGAGCGCGAGGACCCCGGCATTGCTCCTCCGCGCCGCCATGACCAGCCCACTCCTCCTGCTCCCGTCCCGGTTCCCTTGGCGGTGGTATAGCGGCAGCGCCGGGGCGGCGGGGAGGAGGCTGGGGCTGGATGCGTGGTGGGCTGGTAAAGTGAGCTTCGTGGCGCGGATCTAGATGCGCCGCCGCCTCGGGGCCGGAGCGGAAGACGACGACGTGCGTGTGTTGTACGCGAGCGTTTGGGAATTGGGATCCGCGAGGAGGTGAGCAAAGTCAAGTCGCCGCCTCGCCTCTGGGTTCTGGAGAGGTGGAGGGAGCTGAGGTTTTGGAGGAGGAGAGGCCGGAGGTGGAGAAGCGACGACTGCGCGCCACGTCAAGTGACCAATCACGCGCTTGGGTTGGATTTGCCGGGAGGAAAAGGAGCGTGCCAGTACGTTACGTACGTGTGCCAAATTTGATTTGACTATTTTACATGCCTCCGCAAAAAACAAGGTTAGCGAAGCATCAATGTTCAAGATTTACGGTTTTGATCTTCGAACGGTTGATCCCAAAGTTGAGATTAAACTGGTTGACAACCAATTCGATGGCCTCGTTACAAATGATATTAAGTACATTCATCTTGACGCGTATGATACCGGGCATGCGAATTCGTGATCTCATTGGCATTCTTCCTATTTTCATTTAATATTGATTTTTCCTATTTTACTCAAGTGGTTTGCCTGGTTTACCCTTGCCCTGGCATCTCTTCTCCTTCTCCTCCCGAGACAGTTTGCCCACCACCAATCTCGTCGCCGCCTTTGAGCTCCGCCACGGCCTCCACCTCGACCGTTGCACCTACACCGCTGTCGCTTCCGGTTCCGCTCAGCCCACGCGCTCCACCTCCGCCCTAGTCGCGGCCTCTGCCGTCGTTGACGGCGCCACCGTCGCCCAGCCGGTAGCGCTAGGGAGGGGAGGCGATGGATGCGGCGGCCTCCATCGCGATCTCTAGCAAGGCAACGACATCGGGCGGTGTTCGTCAGTGCATCGGGGTGGCGTCGATGTGGTAGACACGGCGGCGATGGCAGGGAGGCGAGGTTGGCGGGGAAGCCGAGCGACGGCGAGAGACGAGGAAGCCGAGGTAGCAAAGGCAAGGTCAGTGCAGCCATGGCAAAAGACGGGAAGGGAGAAGAAGGAGGGGCAAAGCAGTAAAGTCATGCAAATTAAAAAGGGTAAAACAATAGTATATTTGGAAAAATAGGAAGAATGACACTGTGATCATAAATTCACGTGCTCGGTGTTATACGAGTCAAGTCTCTCAAATTTAATGTTATTTGTAATGAGGCTGTCGAATTAGGTGTCAAACAAGTCATTCTCCCAAAGTTAACATGGCACTAGTCTTTCTACGAAGCCCATTGGCTTATTCAATCCACCTCGTCAATCAGCACAAAAGCAAAGCTCGATGCTCGATGCTCTGCTACGACATCATTACGCACTTAAAATCGGAACAGGTGGAAGTAGAACAAGGAGTATTGGGGAGAAGGGGCTTCAAGTTTTGGAAGCAATGTGACATGGCAGATTTTAACTGCTCGCATAAAAGGTTTAGGAGGAGAAATTGGAGGTAAGGGAGGGGGATACGTTGGTAGAGAAGTTGAAGATATTGTCCACACACTGACACACATGAAGAATGTTTTTCTAGATGCTCAGTACAAAAACCGAAACCACAATCATGCACAGTTACAACACAACAATTTTAGTACATCGGTTATTTCAACAATACAGATTAAACAGGGTTGCAAATTCTGCTTAGAGAAGATGGTTTGCGTGTATGACGCATTAGTCCTTGGAGCACACTCTCCTGGCTCCTGCTGCTGAAATGAATGTTGATTCCGCACCCTCTCAGCAGGTGGATCGATTCAATTCCAGCTGCTGTAGCCCTCCTCGTTGTTTGGACGGCGAGTTTCCTGAAGAAGAATATGGCAGCAAGTTCAGTAAGATGTGTCATGTTTCCAGGTTCTAACACACACAAGACCACAGCAGAATTGAAGGTGCCTGTGCTGGGGTGAAGGTGAGTGCAAGCTTGATCTCCCCACAGTATTTCTCCTCCTTGACAACCCGGTGGACGGCAGGAGGGAGGCTGCCTTCCTGAAACACTGCCTCCAAGGGAATGCTGAAAATTTTTATGCAGCAGTCAGGCGGTCAAAACAATCACCATCTTGAACGTCAGAGAGACAGGTGTACTCTGAAACTTCTGCATGAGCTCATAGATGATGATTTGATTCTACCAAGAGCATGGATAGCTCTCTATTTTGCAAATTATTATATGCAATGGCATACCAGCAGGACCACAGGGGTGTGTGTTGGGTATATATACTTACGTTGCTTCACCAACAAAATCGTCAGCTGAAAGCGCATCACTGTCCATGATCTTGATGTTGAGCTCCGGAATATCGTCGGAGACGGTGAAGATGAAGCTCTCGTTCCATTCAGGTTCGCTCCCTTCCCCTGGATCAGTTAGAGCAAAGATTGAATGTCATGCTAGCATCCTATTCTCGTCCGGTTCGCTGCACAACATGTCAGCGTTCTTGCAAGTTGGCCACCACTGAATACCTTTGGCAACGCTGCTCTTCTGCTCCTGAGTGCGGCAGGTCAGGATCACATAAGGGTCCATGTCATCTGATCAGCAATTTGTAGGACGGCATAAAAGAGATATTAGCAATCCGAAAATGATGAGAATATGCTAACAAACTTGTCCTCAGCAAGCTACTGGACTAGCATCAGGATTTAGGAATCTGGAAAGAAGACGAGGGTGAAGTTTCCGAGCGCACCCCCAGAATTTTCAAAAGCTTGCAAGCTAGTTTTTTTAAAGATAGTATAACTTTCGGTTCCGCGCCAACCAAAGATACACATTACATTGTTCTTTTCAGGTCAAAATTTTTTTTGAACGAATGGGGCAGACGCTCTGCCATTTCATTAAGAAGAAAGAAATAGTACAGCACCAAGAAAGAATGGCAGCCATTAGCAAAACTGAAAGGGATGCATGGCCGAAAAAACGGATCGCCACCACCTAGGCAATGCAAGGAGCCGTCCACCACCACAACGTCGGGCACGACCCACGCACAGGATGTACGATGAACGTTACAAAGAAAGATGCACCACCGAAGACAAACCCAAAACAACCTCTAGACCCCACCACCACAAGGGATGCACGACCAGAGAGCAAGGTACCCAGAGTCAACCGAGCCATCACCACCTTGCGGGATGCACGGAGCATCGTCACCACCACAGGTAGACCTGTTCAAGGGAAGCCCGGCCCGACCGGTGCATTAGGCCGGGCTCGGGAGCCGGGCCGTCGGGCTTCGGGTCGGGCTCGGGCCCGGTTTCCAAGCCCGACGCCCCTGCCGGGCCGGGCTCGGGCCTGGTTTTTTGGGACCGGGCTTTTCCAGACCCGGCCCGAAGCCCGGCCGGCCCGACATTTGATCAGGTTTAACCACAGGCCACCGTCATGCGGGATGCTCGATGAACCGTCATCACCACAAGGGATGCACAACCAAGAGGTCGAAGACAACACGCAAACTAGACGCCACCACCTCATAGGATGCAAACCTGAAAGATTGACGCCAGGCCCACCTACCACAGCACGAACTTGAAGCTCGGCCGTCAGCCGCCACCACCGCACAGGATGCAAGGTGTAGGAATGGAGGAATTCTAGTCGGCGCCGCCACAAAAACCTAGGATGCTCAGGCCTCAAAGATGCCACCGCAGCCTGGGATGCACAACCAACGCCACCGCCACGCCTGGAGCTTCGAAGAACGCTGGTGGCACGACAAGGACCAATGCCATCGCCTACGCAGGATGCTTGGCAAGGAGCTGCCACCGCCTCGCGAGAAGCAACAACAAGCAACACAGAAGAACGACGCAAACACTAGCAGCATGGAAGGACCTCCGCGGCGCCTTCAACAAGGAAAACGACGACAAGACATCGCTGCCGCCTCCCATCCACGACTGGGCTTTCACCCGAAGATGGGGTTGCCACACGACGGTGCCACCAAGGTAGGGCACGGCGCCTGTGGGGCGTCACCACCGTCGGCCCAAGCAACAAGCTGAGCAAGGCTTTCGCCCGACACACCCCATCCCCAAGCCATTCTGCAAGAGTGAACCTTGGACCGAAGACGAAGAGAAGCACCGTAGCCGCAGGTGACCGCCACCTCGTAGACCTCCCGAGAGCTGCCGCAACCACCACCGGCATGACAGTCCTGACGCCTTGCCGATCCCTCAAAGGTGGGGGGGATCAACTCGGGAGGCCGAACCACCAGGGAGTGGCAACGGCGGCGCAAGGAGGAGGCTCCGAGGGGCGATGACGAGGTCGCCGAAGCACCAAACAGGAAAAGGTCGCCGAGCCGTCGCCGGATCTGAGCTCGCCGCCCCCAAATCCGGGCACCGACGCCGGATCCAAGCCCGCCGCCGCAGGAACACCGCATGCCACCCCCAGATCCGTTCACATCAGATCCGCGAGGGGGCTGCCGGACCCGCGCGCCGCCGGAGCACTCGCCACCACAGAACCACCTCGCTGGAGAGGAGAGGGGCGCGGCCGCCGCGAGGGGGCTGCCGAGAGGGAGGGGGCCGCAGCCGCTAGAGGGGAGAAGGGCGCGGCGGCGGCGGCGGCGGGACGGCGACGGGAGGGTTGCTGGGGGGAAGAAAACCTAATCGCCCTGGAGTCGCCCGTGGGAGGGACGGTACCTAGGGTACCGCACCGGTTGGCTTTATTATTGATTAATTTCTTTTCGGTTCAAATTAAATTAAATGAAAATTATTATTTTTGTCTAAGCCAAACGATGTAATACTTTGTATTCGTTATTTTGGGGAGGGGGGTTTAAATAGTTTTTATTAGAATTACTAAATATTTTTTTAGTATTTTCTGGGACTTTCGAAGGTCTCTCTCTCGAGATCGCAACATTTTATATTAAAACTTTCAACAACTTAAAGATGAAAAGAACGAGACAATAGTACACGCTAGCTAGTGTTATAGTTGGAAAATCGCCATGAAGGTTTCCTGTGCTTTCCATATCCCAAATCTCTTCGCCTCCATATCTGTTGCACGACGATCATCTACACACGTTATGCACTTCTAATTTCCTTTCTTTATTTTTTGATTGCTGGCAGCATTGAACAGAGAAAAAAGAGCAATGTCTGGCAGTGTGGCAATAGCCAGATACTCCAAGACACAAGTCCTTGTCTGGCACAGAGATGATCAACAAGCATATGGAGCATGGACCCTCGATCACTGCATCACCAATTCACCACAATTCATGATGTTCTATGACATCTGGCTCGTGGATCTACCTTAATCGGTGATAAAATCCGTGGTACTACTTGCAGTTGCAGGGTAAGAACCAGGGAAATAAAAAGAAAAAAAAAACTTTGATCTGGAGAAGAGGAGGAAGAAGAAAGGTGTAGTTACTGAAGAAATCGGTGTCCTCGAGGCCCTTGGCGCAGACAAGAAGAACCTCCAGCTTGCCGTGCACCATGTCTTCGTCTCCTCGCTGCAGCTGTCTTTGCTTGATCTACTTGCGCGGACACGCTCTCCTCAACAACTCAGACAGCAAAGTCATGGCAGGGAACACAAGGTGGCCGTTATATAAAGAAGGGAGGGAGTACTTTGAAAGAGTGGCCCACCACAACTTGATGCATGTCGTTTGTCACCATTGAAATAAAAAAAAAAAAAAGTACTCTTTTGGTTATGAAGGATGCTTTTTTTTCAGGTCCATGGAAACCAAAACCGGGTTAACTAGTTCCTCGAACACAAATGACCACCTAACCTATCAAATAGTGGGTCGAAACAATTTTCATGATGTGGTAGCCTACGTTTCAGCTTAGTGTAGCGTAGCGTAGCGTTTCAGTGAAATTTATCTTTTTTATATAGCCTATTTGGTGTAATAATTTGTATTGATTTTTCTCAGGTTTTTAGTAGTTCTTATAAAGATTCTAAAACTATTTTTAAATTAATTTTTTATAATATTTAAACCACTTTTTAAATACTCTCAAATTTTGTTGAAACGCTAGGCTAAGCTGAAATGTACAAGGCCTATGTGTTGCGGTTGCCTGAAATATAACGGACACATGGCTTGCATACGTGGCTACCACGTTAGTGAAAACCAACTCATATACCAAAACGTCAAAGTTCAAAATCACTGTTCGACTAGCAAAAGGTTTTACTAGTTGAGAGATCGAGTTAATCGTGATATTGATCTTTTTGTGTGCGGCCAAAACATAAGAGCAAAGCTAGTAGAAGCTCTATATGGTGTTGTAAATTTGCAGCAAGTATAGAGTGTCTGGTAGGTGAGGGAATCTTTTTAGAGTGTAGTGTAAAGTCTGAAAGGATGTTTGCAGCAAAGCTGTAAATTTGCAGCATGGGAATTTGCAGCACCTTTTAAAGCTGCTGCTAGCTTTGCTCTAACAAGGACCTTTTCCTCATTAAAAACAAGGAAGGCATTGGTTCAGCTGCCGGTTTCGTTGGTTGTTTACCGGCCGATAACCTCCTCTTGTCATTACTACAGCCTAATGACTATCATCGTCATTGTATTGCTGTCTAGTGTAAATGCGTAATCTTGTCTAGTGTAAATGTGTAATCTTTCCATTTTCGCTGCCATTGTTCAAGGGTTTCTCTGGTTCGAGATGTTTATCCATTCAGGCAAATGGTATCACCATATTTTGGCTCTCCACCTCCTGCTTAAAATCCATCGACAATTTAACTTTTAAATTTTGGTACGATTAGTGATACCTTTGCTTGGTCCGAATATTATTATGAGATCGGCCGAAATAACGCGAAACGACAAGGAGTAGTTGCAAGCAAGGAAGTCAAAGAAATCATTGAGCTGAGATGGGAACATGCATACTTGGATGGATGGATCCAGCTAGACAATGCAATGCATGTTCCATTAACAAGGTAATATATGGTGCCTAGGGGAATTAATAATGCGATGTTTAATTGATTAGTAGCATACTAGCATGTGGGTAATATACTTTGATTCGCTTGCGCATTAATTTTGGCGTAGTTTTTTCTTTCTTTGCTCGAGGAGGGTAGGAAGCGTGAACCGATTATTACTTGAAGAATAGCCAGGTGTGTCGCGACTGTGTGACCTGTTCAAGACAATTGAATGGCCCACTGCCAGCCCAATAAAATTGGAGGCCTATATCTTTCGCGGGCCAAACCCATGCTGCATGCCAAGGTTCATTACAGCCATGTCGCACTGTTTGTCTTGCCTCATCCCAACTCGAGACAATCCACAGATTTGAGTGCATATAATGCAAGTGATTCTATAAGCTAAACCCATTGGAGGCGGTGTTTGGCGTCCCATGGGCCTGGCTTGCACCTTGTTCTTTTCAGCGTTACATGCCATTACGCATTAATGTAGCGAATTTTGTTATTTTTATATATCATATATTTTGTGATAATTTATAACGATTTTTTCGTGGCTTTTAGTAGTCTTTCCAAAGATCCTAAAATTATTTCAAATTATTTTTTTATAATCTTTATACTTTTTTTCAAGGGCTCTCAAATTTACCACAGTAATACACCAACACAACCAACACAACGATACACTGAAAAGAACGAGGTCTGAGACAAACATGGGGAAGCCAAACTGGTCATGCTTAGTCCGTGTATATTGTTCATCTTATCTTATCTAAAGGAAGGAGATTTATCGACGTATTGTTTTCTTTTTATGAATCGTTCGTGATAATTTGTACCCCTTCAATCTTGAAAAAAAATGACTTTTGCAAGGGCACCACCTTTTTAGGGAGCGAGCAAAGCAGAGATGGAGGTACCCCTGAGTGACCCTTGCCTCGGTTGGCACTACCTTCCATGGGACTCAATTTCTCTCGTCATATCAAGGCGGGCGGATGTATTCCCCTACAACATTAGGTGAAATTTTGTACTTTCTCTATCTCTAAAACGTTGACTTGTTACAATCCTATCTAAATAAACGTATCGCATTCTCAAAAAGTTATCTGACATATAAAAAATTAACTGTTCAACGGACGCATAAGAATACATAGCATTAGCATATGTTGGAGGTGAGCCGAACAACAAACGCATCTAGCTAAAAAAACATGATTTCTTGTTTATTAGCTAGACACTGGATACGTATATATGAAATGTCGAGATAAAGATCAATTCACATCAACACTAGTTGGAACATAAACACACCCATGACATGAGGACATGAGTTGTTTTTTATTCTCTTGATAGATGAAAATCCTTTGGCGTGGCCGTGCAAATTCCGGCACTGCCTAGACTGTAGGCATCATCCAACAAAAATAACTACAAAAAATTGCAACATTTGACCTATACAAAAATAACAAATTTTCATTTAATTTAATTTAATGTAATTTAATCTGAAACAAACAAGGCCAAAATAAGCATCCATGATCCATCCGCCCCTGGCTTCCACTTCTACGTCTACTCTACGCGCATCGCACGCCACCAAACGGATACAACACACTACTGTCCCACTGCCCCGTGGGGCCGTGCGCGACCTACCCCTTCCTCCCCCTCGACGCCTCGACTCGCCGTCGCCGTCGCCATCTCTTCTCCTCCCCGCCTCCGCCTCCGCCACGCCACCACCTCTCCCCCCTCCCCTCCTCTCCCTCTCCCTCACGCCGACGCCACCGCCTCCCCTGGATCGCCGCCGGGTAAGAGAACCCCTCTCCCTCCAGGAACCAATCGCCCGCCGTCACGCGCCTTGCCATGCATGCCCCCAACCCCCTGCTCCTGAATCCTTGATGACCCCAACGTTTTACTGTCGTACGCGACGCACCTGTGATCGATCCAAGCTTCGATCCTTGCATGCTCCGTGCCGGTGCGTAGGTTTGATGCTCCAAGGGATGGGATGCAATTCTGAGCCCAGATTGGTTGCTTTCGCCTAGGATTTCTGCGGCCGGGTGCTGCCCTTCGCGCGCATGCCGCGTTAGGTAATGACGAGCTCGCCTGGGAGGGGTGCAGCACCGCCGCCCGGCTCGGGAGACGCGCGGCCTTCTTCTTCCACCTCCGATCAGAAGAAGGACGTCGCCTCCAGGCAGCCCATCCTCTCCGGCGTCTTCGCGTCCCCTTTCACCATCTTTGAGGCGCACCACGATTCGTCGCTGACGTGTGGAAGCAGGTCGCCAGGTTCCTCCTCTGGATCATCCTATGGTTGGTCCAGGGTTTTGAGGAGGATCGTGGGTAGTGGCGCCATGTGGCGCCTATTGGGATGCAACAAGGTCCTTACCTCCAGCGATGTCTGGTTCCTCGGCAAATGCTATAACATCTCGTCCGAGGAATCGTCCAGCCATTCCGACTCTGATAGTGGGCATGCTGCTTTCTTAGAAGATTTTTCGTCCAAGATATGGATCACCTACCGAAAAGGTTACTTCTTGTTTGCAGAATTATATGTTAGCTAAAAAAATTAGCGTGGAGCTGGGCTGTTGACATGATCCTTTTTGTATCACAGGTTTCGATGCCATATCGGATTCAAAGTTCACAAGTGATGTAAACTGGGGCTGCATGGTTAGAAGCAGTCAGATGCTGGTCGCTCAGGTGCTTATTTACTCTATTTGTGTTTGAGGCCATTGTCTTTTCTTATTGACTGCTAAAGCTGAAACAAATACGCCTTGGACAAATTTTTGCAGGCACTGATTTTTCACCAGCTTGGAAGATCTTGGAGGAAGTCCTCGCAGAAGGTGAGATACATGACTTGCCTATTCTGATCTCCCTATATGATGATGATAGATGGATTTCTGCTCAGTAATACTAGGTAATGGAGCTGTTTTTAATTTTTAATGTAGGGTTGCTTATAACGGTCAAATGTTCATATGCAGCCATATAGCCCAGAATATATAAGGATCTTACACCTGTTTGGTGACTCTGAAGCCTGTGCTTTCTCAATTCACAATTTACTTCAAGCTGGAAAGAGTTATGATCTAGCTCCTGGATCATGGGTCGGCCCATATGCTATGTGCCGGGCTTGGCAAACCCTTATACGCACAAATAGAGAGCAAGCTGAAGATGTAAATGCGAGCGAATGTTTTCCTATGGCTCTTTATGTGGTTTCGGGTGATGAAGATGGTGAAAGAGGTGGAGCTCCTGTTGTTTGCATTGATGTTGCTGCTCAGCTTTGCTATGATTTCAGCAAAGGTCAATCAGAATGGTCGCCTATTCTTTTGTTGGTTCCTTTGGTTCTTGGCCTCGACAAAATTAATCCAAGGTAATCGGCAAGCTGCTAATTCTCATGCTTTGTGGACTTCATATGGATCCATCTTTGGTTATTATATTTGAGATTAATTCTAAGTTTTCTATGCCTGTGCTTTAAACCTATAGGATATTGGTATTGGGACCTACGGCGTACTTAATCCACATTCTATTGTTTTCTAAACATAAGAGAAGATACATTGGGTTATTATATTCTGTTCTTTTGGTATCCATAGCCATAGCAGTCATCAATTTGGCTAATAAGAATGCCGTTGAATAATTGATGTTTCTGCTGATAGATTGATGCTATAGATTGTTCTTAGAAGTAATACATTATCTAGAACAATTCAAAGTTTGTAACATGTGTCCTGGTGTTGAAAATTTGTGACGTTTCCTGGCATCGGGCTTGCTATCAGGTACATCCCACTCCTAAAGGAGACGTTCACATTTCCTCAAAGCTTGGGCATTTTAGGTGGAAAACCTGGAACATCGACTTACATTGCTGGAGTACAGGATGATAGGGCACTCTACCTAGATCCCCATGATGTGCAGATAGTAAGGCGGCATAAGCATTATTATTTTTATTTTGTAGGGTATACATATATGTTTTCTTCAAATGTTACTTTTCTAGCTTCAGGAAGTTAAACAATCTGCTCCCTATGTTGTTTTGAGTGCATAATAATATGATATAACCTTCCACGCATATTACTGCAACTAGAGTATCTTTCAGTAATTGAACTAGCACCTTTCAGTAAGCTCCATGGTCCCATTCAAAGACATAATTTGTGTGTTATGCAGCCAATCTGTCACCACTTGCATTTGGATCCCTTTTGTGGTTGACATCACAGACTAGACTAAATATCCTTGTTTGTAGGCATCAATACATCATGGCTGGTTTTGTATAGTGAATGTGATCCTTCTACAATTTCATGGTTTTATTTCGGTATTGGTCCAGAACTACTTTTGTTGTGTTATAACTCAAAACTGTACTCCAATACGTGTTTTAGGCTCAAATTGTTCCAAGAGTTCTGCATGCACAAACAATGATTGTATTCACTGTATGAAAAATTTAACTAGTGATCACCTATTTGTCTGTTAGAAAAGGTAAGGCAGGTGTGAAAACAGCTGCTGGTTATTTTTTTGTCGTAGCATCTAGTTCATTGTACTGTGTTGATTTTTGTGTGAAGCACAGTTTCATGAGACTAAAATCTGTACTGGTTAACATATATGATCTGTCATTTCTGAATGCTCATTATCTTGGAAAGTATAACTGTCATTTATGTTTAACAGTCATGTTGAGATTTTTTTTTTTTTACCAATGTATTGACTGGGAAGAATTTTAATTTGGAGCTATGATGGTAATATTGGGAACTCTGTAAATGTCAGGCAGTTAACATAGCATCGGATAACTTGGAGGCAGACACTTCCTCATACCACTGCAGGTATGTGACGTCGTGTATACAGTCTAGTGGACATAACTGAATAACCTTTCTCCTTTGCTTGCACAACCTTATTCATGTATCTGCATTTGGACAGCACTGTCCGAGATATGGCTCTGGACCTGATAGATCCATCCTTGGCTATTGGGTTTTATTGCCGTGACAAAGGTGAACTGCTGTTTCTGAGACGTGTTGGGCTATCATTTAAATTTGCTCTAATGTAGATGTTCTCCTTTTTCTTAACTCTGTGTAGATGACTTTGATGACTTCTGTTCTCGGGCCTCTGAGTTGGCTAAGAAGGCAAATGGAGCACCACTCTTTACTGTTGTGCAGTCAGTACAACCATTGAAACAAATGTATAATCAGGACGATGTATTGGGTAGTTCTGGTGGGGATAGCATGGCTGACAGCATCAACGTGGAGAACCTTGATGGATCTGGCGAACCAGGAGAAGAGGAATGGCAGATTCTTTAAACGAAGGGAAAATTAACTTCATATCGAGTTGAAAACTTGACATCCACGCATCATGTTGGTCTTCCGTATTTGCACTAAAAAACTCTCAAATCTCTTCTGTAAATCTGTGGTTTCTATGCAACAATCTGGAACACCAATGTCCCATAGAGCTGGGAAATCAGCAAGTTAGGAGCTGTTCACTGATAAGTGAGTTCATTCGATGGAAATCCCCGGTGTACCATACATACTCTTTTGGCTGGCCACATGTGTTTATTTATTTCTTTTATACTACGATGCCTTTTCATTGTGTTTGCAAGCAATTTAACTTCTTGGTCGTAAAATCTTTCAGAAAGCTCTGCCTACTCTGTTTGAGTGTTGTACGATCCAGTAGCTAGATGCCGTGCACACAACTGTATGAGTAAGCCGAAAAAATGAGACTGAAAAATCGAACCAAATACTCCGTAATTAATCTCTCTCTCTCCTACAGTCCTACCTGTTGTGTCATTATGTGGTCATATATATTCCTTTTCATGCAGCTAGCTAGCAATAAAGGGTGTACCTGCTTTCATGCTCTTAAACCTGATGCCCTCTTGTAATGTCAAACATGTAACTTGATGCACTCTTGTAATGTCATGCCAGAAGACAATTATTAAACACCGCCATGATAAATTTCCCTGTTTCTTCAAAATATTGGAGACTCTTCCAAACGTTCCAGCTTATCAAAGTATACATTTCCAGCAATTTAACCCAAGAAAAGTAGATTCAAAGGAGCGGGTAGCTAAGAATTCAAAACTCTCAAGGACAAGTATGAAATATTGCCGTGGAAATTTCCCATTCACAAATGAGTCAGACTGTGGCTGCAAAGTTCCCCCAGTACAAAAGTTATGCAGTTCAAGAGAGGTAAATTCATAGGATTGACTAGTAGCAACTAACATGTAGCAACTACAAACAAATCGGCTCCGGCCACGATGGTGGTTGATCGAAGCACAAGCTTCTTCTTCAGCGAAACACGCCCAGTCAAATTAGGAGTAGTTGCTAATTATATATCACTGTTCTGTAGGAGTAGTTCTTCTGATTATGTGTATGCCAGTATGCCTGATCAATTTTGTTAGCTAGCCTGATCAAGATCATTGATCATTTCTGACGTAGCTACCCTGTAACACTTCTCTGTATGTGTTTATAAACATGCATCGCTCTATATTACATACGTTGGATTTTGTGTGTGTTGGCATCATGAGCTCGCGCTATGGTAATACAATATTCTAGGAACAAGGGAATGAAGCGAGCTTTCTGCCATTGTCGCGAGCTCCTCCTCGTCGACATCCCAAGGCTTGCCTTTCAGCATCGATCAAATTATCAACATGTCTGACCCTTGTCTATCAGCGAGCTCCCTACCTGCGAAACGAATGTAGTCAGGGGTTTCTGTATTCGGCTTTTCACATTGCAACAAGCTGACCCTTAAAAAAAAACTTCTTTTGGAGTTGTCCTAGAAGTATTTGTGAAGAAAGGTACAAAGTTTACAAGCAAGAACAGAAAAGTGGCAAGGAAGGAACAAGTTTAAAATTCATTGGATTGGAGCACAAACATGCAGCTCATGGCCAAAGAAACGAATCCCTTTCTACCGCAACAAAATGTGCCCCGTTGGCTACTGCAGGCTATGAACAAAATACCAGAAAAGAATCACTGAATCACACTGCAGACGAGCACATCACTCTCAGCACGCAAAGAGAGAAGAAGAATCACTGAAGAATCGCACTGCGGAGCTTAGCTTTTAAAGCTTGAGCTTCGCTCACTCCGCTCCGCTCTTAGCCATTAGCTCCACTCGGCTCGATGATGCTTGCATCGCTTGTGATCGTCCTGTCGATCGCCGCCGCGGACGCAGCCGGCGTCGGCGTCAACTACGGCATGCGGGCGACGAACCTCCCGCCGCCAGCCGACGTCGCGCGGTTCCTCGCCGGCGACACGATCGTCGACCGCGTGAGGCTCTTCGACGCCGACCCGCTCGCGCTGCAGGCCTTCGCCAGCACCGGCCTCGCCGTCGACGTGACCGTCCCCAACGCCGCCGTCCCTCGGCTCGCCGACCTCCGCCTCGCGCAGGAGTGGGTGCGCCGCCGTGTCGCGCCCTACGCGGCGGCCACCAACATATCGAGGATCCTCGTCGGCGACGAGGTGACCTCGCAGGCCAACAGGACGCTGCTCCTCGCCCTCGTGCCGGCCATGCAGAGCCTGCACGCGGCGCTCGTCGCCGCGTCCCTGCACCACCGGATCAAGGTCTCCACGGCGCACTCCCTCGCCGTCCTCGCCGCGTCCTCGCCGCCGTCCGCCGGGCGGTTCCGCGACGCCGCCGTCAAGCCGCTCCTCAGATTCCTGCGCGCGACAGGCGCGCCGTTCATGGTGAACGCCTACCCGTTCTACGCCGTCGCCGGCGACGACCTCGACTACGCGCTGTTCCGGATGAACGACGGCGTCGTGGACGACGGCACCGGGCTGCTCTACACCAACATGCTGGACGCGCAGCTCGACGCCGTCCACTCGGCGATGACGCGGCTCGGCTTCGGCGACGTCGACGTCGTGGTGGCCGCGACTGGGTGGCCGTCGGCGGGGGAGGATTGGGAGGCCGGCGCCGGCGCGGACCGCGCGCGGGACTACAACAAGAACGCCATCCGACACCTCGGCTCCGGCGTGGGCACGCCATTGATGCCGAACCGCACCTTCGAGCTCTCCATCGCCTCCCTCTTCGACGAGAACCTCAGGCCCGGCCCGGCGTCCGCGAGGAGCTTCGGGCTCTTCCACGCCGACATGACGCCGGCCTACGACGCCGGTATCGTCATCGCTGGGCCGCCGGTGAGCGCGAAGGTGGCGCCGGCGCCGGAGACGGGGAAGTGGTGCGTGGCGAAGCCGGCGGCGGAGGAGGTGGCGCTGCAGGAGAACATCGACTTCGTGTGCGGGCAGGGGGGCATCGACTGCGGCGAGATACGGGCGGGCGGGGCGTGCTACGAGCCGGACACCGTGCAGGCGCATGCCTCCTACGCCATGAACCTCTACTGTTTCGACTGCGACTTCGGCCAGACCGCCGCCGTCACCACCGTTGACCCGAGTAGGAATCGATTCTATCATTTCCCATTCATCCATAATTCAAATGAATTCAAACGTGCATTTCAGGACTTTCCACTCAATATGTGTCGCTGACATGCGGGCATTAGACCTGCTCATGAGTAGCCCGGCGCGGCAAGCCTGACCCGACCAGTGCACCGGACCGAGCTCAGGCCTCGATTTGAAGCCCAACCTCCGGGCTGGGCTAATACCGGCCCCGAGAAAAGTGCGAAACCGATTGTGGCCGGGCCGAATTTTCAGGCTTCGAGACCCGTTCGGGCCCAAATTTGAGGCCCGACGCACCGTGTCGGGCTAGACTCTGGCTTGGTCACACGGGATGGGCTTTTTTACGCCCGGTCCAGCTCAGGGTTTGATCTGGTCTAGCGGGCATGCGGCCTCCATATCATGTGTTTGGTCATGGCAAATCCTCCAGATGCTCTTGACAAATACCATGCGGTGCTGTTCAGGAAGCTAACCTATGTATTTGCACGTGACATTTTCTTTAACTAAACACATGATATTTTTTTCTTCATGGCAGGTTATGAAAGCTGCAGATATACTACTCTGCCTGAGGGGATCGAGAACTGATCGGAAGAAGGCTTCTCGCGTCGGTTTCGTTTTCAGCGTGCATAGTAATACTAGTACTTAGTAACAAGACCTTGTGCTTGTTAATTAGAGTAGCACTTAGTAATAGTATTAGCCGGCTGATAATTTGCAAGTTTTTTTTATTAAAGTTATTATCAGTAGCTACCTGCCTTTTGTCTTGCCGTGGACGGCCACTGGCCCCATGATGTTCAGAAACGACCATGTTTGATTCATGGTCTAAAAAGAGATTTCATGCGAGCTTTGTGGACAGCAGTGTAATTTTTCCATTTTTGACAGGCCATAACAGACTCCTGGGCTGGTCTGGGCTGGTTTGGGAGCCTGTTACCTGCCTCCCATGTGCTCTTCTATATATGGGCCGGGACACTATTTCGTGGCCCTTTCACATTAGGGACAAGCCCTCTATTGAACCAGTAAACTTTTCTCCTGGGCCTGGGCCGGGGCCCTGGGGCCTGATACTCCTTGCCAGTTGGCACACATAATTAATCTGACCTGATCCCTTTCATTAGCAACTGTTGGTTACCCCTGCAACCTAATTACACAAAGATTGTTACGGAATAGTAATATTACCATCCTACCATTTGCAGGCGATTATTGTTTTTGAGGACAACTCTTTAATTTAGCCAATTTAACAAAGGACCACCTTGCGGGGTCTTCTCAGTAGTCTCCGCCACAGTTTGGCATCTTTGGCTGGAGCGAAACAACCGTATCTTCCGACGAAGCGACAAACCTTCGGCGGCCTTTCTCTGCTTTTTGATTGACGATCTGCGTCTCTGGGAGGCTGTCGGAGCCCCTTTTATAATTAGTTAGTTCTTTTCTTTGGCCCACGGGGGAGGGCCTTTATCTCTCCCTACCCTACAATTTCTCTCTTTTTGATCAATACAAGGCAGCTCTCCTGTCATTTGCTCAAAAAAACAAATGAGACGTAGACGTAGTCATGAGCTGACTCCATACATTAGAGCAACTCACGTAAACTATATATCCGTATGCCGAAACGCACACTCCTTCGTAAGTTCAGGGTACTAAACTCAGGTGGGTCATGATCCCAAACCTGGTCAAAGTGATTACAAATAGCAACACGAGCTAGACAATGAGCTACACCATTAGGGCATGTACAAAGGCATTTACTACTCCGTCTCTTAGTAGCACTATTTAATAGTTTTGCTGATGTGGCATGGGGTAAAATGTAAAATTTACTAGAGTCGACTCTTGGTGAAGAGACTGACTCTTCACAAGCTCCTAGGCAGAATTAGAGAGGAGCAACATTAAATAACATAGAGGCTCTTGTGCATGCCCTTTGTATATGACTTATTTCTTTACTTGGATGAATGTGTCAAGAGACATCCTTAGACTCTCCATTGTACATGCCCTTAGTTGATTACTGTTTGTGTTCCAGAGCCCAATCTGGATGATTCGGAAAAAAAAGGATCTTCGTTGATTGAATCGAGTTAAGATAATTTCCCTTCCATTCAGATTTAGAGAGGATGGCATCTACAACATTACAAACAGTACAGTTGAACCCAATATTCTTAGTTGCTGAGGATTCAAGGGCCCTCCACAACAGAGTCTTCCGTTTGCTGGAGACAGGGGTGGACGCTGCCAAAATTAATAGCAGGGGCTAAAATTTAGCTCAAGGGTTAAATCTAAAGTTTAGCCTCTTTTTCTCTTCTATTTTATACTAAAATCTATAGGTGTGTCTAAGGTGAGCTCCATTGTCATAAACAACTAGGGCTAGAGCCCCACCAAACCCGGTGCTAGGTCCACCCCTGGTTTGAGACACAGATGACAACTGCTTCATACAAAAGAAGATTGCGTTTCCACCATACGAAGAATTCTTTTGAAATAAGTTTATTTTTAATACCTAAAGAATCATAAAAAGTCAAAATAAACACCATAACTATGATTTAGTCTGCCTTCCCTGTCTAAAAAATGGGCTAATTCCTTTCGTTTCGTAAGGCAGCCTCTTCTCCCCGACCTCACCAGTCAGTCACCCCCAACCTCCTCCGCATCTAGAGGTCACGGCCTCGTCGGCGTCGGCCATGGGCGGCGACTGGCAGGAGCTGGCCCAGGCGGCGGTCATCGGCCTCCTCTTCGCCTTCCTCCTCGCCAAGCTCATCTCCGTCGTCATCTCCTTCAAGGAGGACAACCTCCGCATCACCCGCGCCTGCCCTACTACTCCCCCCACCTCCTCCAGTTGCCCTGCGCCCCCGCTCACCCCCGCCCCGACCCCGGAGGCCCCGCCACCTGCCTCCCGCGACGCCCATGGCGACACCACTGACGGTAGCGACAGCGACTGGGAGGGCGTGGAGAGCACGGAGCTCGACGAGGAGTTCAGCGCCGCCTCCGCCTTCGTCGCGGCCTCCGCCGCCTCCGGCACCAGCGTCCCCGAGGAGGCGCAGCTGAGGCTCTACGGCCTCTACAAGATCGCCACCGAGGGGCCCTGCACCGCGCCGCAGCCGTCCGCCCTCAAGCTCAAGGCCCGCGCCAAGTGGTAGATTCCATCCCTAGTTTTTTTTGCTTAATTTGTGTGGATTCGACCCGATCTTCTGTTAGTGTTGGGTTTATCCTTACTTTCTGGGTTTAGGAAGTGTATTTGATTTGATCGATCTCTAAATTTAGCTTCTATTACTGCGGAAACTGCTGATCAGATGCTGGTTCTGGTGTTATTTGTGCTTTGCACTGACCCGGAGAGGTTGTTCATAACTTGATATCATCTAGTGTATTGCTTTATGCAACATTTTAGCTAGAATTCTTGTTAGAAACATAGAATTGGTGCTGTTACTTACCCATAAGATATTATGGTGCATAGGAAGTGAATCTCGTTTTTTGAAAAGAGTAAGCGAATCTCGTTTGGAAGATTGATATCTGAATATTGGATTGGATACCATGCGCTATTAAGAGCCTAGTTTGCTATGGGTGCTGTATTTTTGCAATGTTCTATCTGCCCTACTGTTGCTTCAGCATCTTTGATTCAATGTTCATGCTCTATAATCTATGTCCATGAATGTCACTGGTGATCAAGCTGCATAGCTGTGCAGGGATTGGGTTTTATTTATTTATCTTGAAGATTCCTTCAGACCTTGGTGCTCTTGATTTTCAAAATGAGCCGTAACTCAGATATCTACTACTGCAGTGGACTTATATTATCACTTTAGCAATAGACCTTTTTCATGATTTTTCTGATTGTACCTGACAATTTGGAGAAAAAATCCGGCCTACCAAGTATACTTATCAGCTGATCACTTGTGTGATTTGAATCTGCAAGGAATGCTTGGCATAAATTGGGTGCTATGCCTACAGAGGATGCTATGCAGGAGTACGTTACAGTTGTTGAAGAGCTATTCCCTAACTGGGCAGTTGGTTCAAGTGCCGTACGTTTTCTATGTTCTCGTTAACCACACGCATGCTACCATTTTTATAGGAATCCCCTTTGCTATGTTGCCTCTTTTTGATAAATTGTTTCACATGGTTTCAGAAAAAGAAAGATGGAGATAGCACAATGTCTGCTTCAGCTTCAAAGGGGCCAATGGGGCCCGTATTTAGCAGTTTAATGTATGAGGAAGATCAAGGAAATGAATCGTGAGTCCTTTTTTTTACCTTGGAGATTCCTTGTTCCTTTGTTCTTTTTTTATGTTAAGTTATCAAGTTCAACTAGTGTTGTACTGCATTTTATTTGTCGACCGGCAAAACATAGCAAATAAAAGTGACATGAATCATCCATATTGGTGCTATTATGCCTTATTTATCCAGCTACCTAGTACTTCACCTGTATTGTTATCAAGTTCAGCTAGTGTTGTACTGCATTTTATTTGTCGACCGGCAAAATATAGCAAATAAAAGTGACATGAATCATCCATATTGGTGCTATTATGCCTTATTTATCCAGCTACCTAGTATTTCACCTGTATTATAATTTCCATTATTACTATGAACTTGTCTGTATCTGCAGAGAACTTGGTGACATCCACGTCTCAGCAAGGGAAGGAGCAATTGATGATGTAGAGAAGCATCTGGCTGCTGGTATCGCAGTCAATTTGAGAGGTTCGTGCTTGTCAACTATCCATGCTTATATTCACATAGTAGCGTAACTCAATTGAGCATGGGTTGATTTATGATGGTTTCAGATAGTGAAGGGAGGACTCCATTGCATTGGGCTGTTGACCGTGGCCATTTAAATGCGGCTGAGATTCTTGTCAATGCAAATGCAGATGTGAATGCTCAGGTATCTTTCTTTGGTGGTGGGGGGGGTACCCTCTACCCATTGCACTCCAGTATTTCTATGTTGATAAATTGGGTGGCTAGGAGAAGCTGTGATATACCCAACGTTTGGTATATTCATTATTCTCTCTTAAAATAGTAAAGGCAGGAGCCATGTATTACGCGCTTGTCGATGAAGTAAACTTCATTTTTGTCCCATTCCATATTCAGGACAATGAAGGACAAACAGCACTTCACTATGCTGTTCTTTGCGAGAGAGAAGATATTGCTGAATTGCTTGTCAAACATCAGGCTGATCTTCAACTTAAGGACGAGGATGGGAACACAGCACGGGACCTATGCCCTTCGACCTGGTCTTTTATGAATCTGGCAAACTGACAAGACGACGCAGTGAACTTCTGTTGGCGTCTACCACCAAGAAAAAGAAACAAACTGTCCTACAGTAGCTGCTGAATCAGATGAGTTGTTTTTATCAATCTCATCGAATAGGTGTTTGTCAAAATCAAAACTCAAAAGATGTTGCTGTATTAGTGCAGGGAGATATTTTGTAGTATTGCTTTGCAAAGTTTACAATGTTATATAGTGTATTTCTGCTGGTTGCTAGAAAACGATATTCCATACGATACCTCATGGTTAATCAATCCTCTTATATCACCGAAAGAGCTGGCGAGAATTTTTTCTTTGTTGCAATGCATGTGAGTTACATAGTTAATGTGAGTGTAATCTGTGTACATTGGACATGCAATTTCTCCTGCGGATTCTACATTGGACATGCAATTCCTTGGCGTGTTCTTCCCTTCATAAAAGAAGAGATCGTAGGATTACCAAGGTCGCCAGAGCATGATATAGCAATCGGCTGGTCAAACATGCATCGTACTGAACAAGTGGGCATGAACTGAAGAAACACTCCAGTACAATGCCATTGATCTTGTTATTTTCAGCTTAAATTAAATTAAACTAATTTTTTATAAGCCAAATTAAAATATTTTGTAGTCATTTTTATAGGGTTCTACATTATTCTTTTTAAAGCTTCTAAAATATTTTTTCATAACTTTTTAAACTCTTTAAGACATCTTTTGAGTGGTCGCAATTTTTCCAGAACAAGACCATAGCCTTGCTACTAATGAACTGAAGAAACACTCAAGTACAATGCCATAGCCTCATTGCTAAGTGCAGAATTACAATGCCATTAGACCTATTACTAGTATGCAAAAACAGAAGACGACGACGAGTAATACTCCGTAATAAGTTAAGCTAAAGCTCGTCGTGCTCGTGGTCGTCCTCGTCGGCGCCGCCGGACCTCTGGTAGGCCGCCGTGAAGACGGGGTTGCAGATGTCCTCCAGCTCCTTGAGCTTGTCGACGTAGTCGTCCTTGTCGGCGTCGTCGCTGCCGTCGAGCCACTCGGCGGCGTCCCTCACCGCCTCCTCCACCCTCTCCTTCTCGTCGCCGTCCATCTTGCCGGCGAGCTTGCCGCCGACCGTGCTTCTGACGCTGTAGATGTACGCCTCCAGCTGGTTCCGGGCGTCCACCTTCTCCCTCGTCCTCCTGTCCTCCTCCGCGAACTCCGCCGCCTCCCGCACCATCCGCTCGACCTCCTCCGGGCTCAGACTCCGCTCGTCGCCGGAGATCTTGATCTTCTCTGACTTGCCAGTTCCCTTGTCCTCCGCCTGCACGTGCAGGATGCCGTTGGCGTCCAGATCGAAGATCACCTGGATCTGCGGCGTGCCCCTCGCCGCCGGCGCGATTCCGGTGAGGTCGAACTTGCCGAGCAGCCGGTTGTTCTTGGTCATGCTCCGCTCGCCCTCGAACACCTTGATGGTCACCGTCGTCTGCTTGTCCTCGTACGTGGTGAACACCTGCGTCTTCTTCGTCGGCACCACCGTGTTCTTGGCGATCACGCTCGTCATCACGCCGCCGGCGGTCTCGATCCCGAGGGTCAACGGCGCCACGTCGAGGAGCAGAACGCGCACCGTCTTGTTGTCAGTTTTTCCGGCGAGGACGCTGGCCTGCACGGCGGCGCCATAGGCGACGGCCTCGTCGGGGTTGACCCCCCGGTTGGGTTCCTTGCCGTCGAAGTAGTCCTTGAGGAGCTGCTGCACCTTGGGGATGCGGGTGCTGCCGCCGACGAGGACGATCTCATCGATGTCGGCCTTGGCCAGGCCGGCGTCCGCCATGGCCTTCCTCACCGGCGCCATGGTCTTGCGGAAGAGGTCGGCGTTGAGCTCCTCGAACCTGGCCCGGGTAAGCGGCTCCGAGACGTCGACGCCGTCGAAGAGCGACTCGATCTCGACACGGACCTGGTGCTGGTTGCTGAGCGCCCTCTTGGCGCGCTCGCACTCTCGCCGGAGCTTCCCGAGCGCGCGGCTGTTGCCGGCGATGTCCTTGCCGTGCTTGCGCTTGATGAGCTTGATGAAGTAGTCCATCACGCGCTGGTCGAAGTCCTCGCCGCCGAGGTGAGTGTCGCCGTTGGTGGCGCGCACCTCGAATACGCCGCCGTCGATGGTGAGCACGCTCACGTCGAAGGTGCCGCCGCCGAGGTCGAACACCAGCACGTTCTTCTCCGGCGCTGGCGAGCCGTCCTCGCCCTGCGTCTGGTCGAGGCCGTAGGCGATGGCGGCGGCGGTGGGCTCGTTCAGTATCCGCGTCACGTTGAGGCCGGCGATGACGCCGGCGTCCTTGGTGGCCTGCCGCTGCGCGTCGTTGAAGTAGGCCGGGACGGTGACGACGGCGTCCTTGACTTCGACGCCGAGGTACGCCTCCGCCGTCTCCTTCATCTTGGTGAGCACCATGGCGCTGATCTCCTCGGGGCTGAACACCCGCACGTCGCCGTCCTTCACCCGCACCTCCACGTGCGGCTTGCCGTGCTTGTCGACGATCTTGTAGGGGAGGAGCTTCATGTCCCGCTGCACCTCGCCGTCGGCAAACCGCCGCCCGATGAGGCGCTTGGCGTCGTAGACTGTGCGCTCCGGGTTGGCGGCGGCCTGGTTCTTGGCGGCGTCGCCGATGAGCCGCTCGCCGGAGTCGGTGAAGGCGACCCACGACGGCGTGATGCGGTTCCCCTGGTCGTTGGCGATGATCTCCACGTGGCCGTTGCGGTACACGCCGACGCACGAGTAGGTGGTGCCGAGGTCGATGCCGATCGCCGGCGGCCCGGTCGACGCCTTGCCCTCCGGCGCCGCCACCGCCGCCGCCCCCGCGAGGAGGAGCAGCGGAAGCAGCAGCAGCAGCAGCAATGGCGCCGTGGCTGGTGCTCGTCGTGCCATCGCCGCCGTCGCTGCTTGAGTTGATCGACTTCTACTTCTACTTGGAGCTTGTGTTCGTTTCTTCGTGGTCGTGGCTTGATGGATCGCCCAGGCTCCTACCTACGTATATATACTCATGGGCATGGCGTATCACGAACCGACACGTCCATCGATCGTATTCGTATAATCGTATCCAGCTCGAAATAAGACTCGATGACGTGTTCGCCGCAATCCAAACCATCCATACCGCTGATCGTACGGCTGTTGGTACGCTATGACGTGTTCGATCAGAGACCAGCAAAGCTGGGTACACCACGTGTCCTAGGTAATCCAAGCCATCCATACGGCCGATCGTACGGCTGCTGATGTGTCAATGTGCTATTACCTTGTTCGTTGGATGGCTCGTCGGAAAAGTCAGGCTTATAGTTCCTTGCTAAATTCAAATAGGAATACATGACACCAATATTTGCGAGACTAATTAGTACCTAAACCCAACCGGAGTAGTATAGCTAATTAACCCAACCTGCTCTCATATTCGATCCCTTCCCTCACACGGTCTACCGCTAAACTAGCAGGGAGCGGCGACTGATCCTTGAAGATCCGTCTATTACGCTACTTCCAGATCTTTCAAATTGTGTGAACGATAAGCCCGTTGAAACTCCTGATAGTAATTGAACATTTGGACTGTCTGTGATGACACCGATTTTATGTACTACGAAACAATAAACGATGAATAACTAAATTACTTTGACAGCTAAAATCGGTTAAATTAAGAAACATTTGTGAAACATTTTTCATAACACAAACATTGCTAAAAATCGTCACCATGATGCCATGTTGCTAAAAACTATAATCTTGTTGAAAGTTTGGGATAATGTAGGTGGGAAAAAATTATAATTAAAATTTTCAAGCCATAGTAACATATGCAGGTTAAACTGTAATGTCAATGGAGGTCTACGATAATGTATGTGGAAAAAATTTATAATTTATAAAAGTTTCATTATAATTCGGCACTATTGGTTCACAAAACTGTTAATGTAATACGTAGACGGAACTATAACAATGTCAAGAAAAACCATCAATCCGGTATGAAAAAACCACAAAAATGATTGTATTTACAACCAGCGCGCAGGCGTAACTAATGTATCCCGTTTTCTATGGAGAGATGCGTTTAATCTTCGTTTGCTGGGATTAATAATGGATTAATTACAATTTGTTGCCGCCACCACACCGTCTGGTTGGGAGAAATGACAGAAGCGTTGAATAGCTATTCAGCGCCGCGTAATGCTACCTCGTGTGTATAAAGCTAAGGCCTGTTTGGAAGTGGGGTTTTTTAAAACCATGGTTTGTGTTTTGCTATGATCATGAAAACTATGGTTTTGAAAACCATTGTTTCCTAGCACAAATTATAAAACTTTGGTGTGGAGTGGAGTCTATAAAACTCCAAAAAAACCATGGTTTTATCAACCATGGTTTTCAAAACAAAGTTTTTGGGGTTGCCTCCAAACACCTCATAGAAAACCATGGTTTTGCATAAAAACTACAAAATAACTCCACTTCCAAACAGGGCCTAAGTTTGGAGCACCCAACTGATTGATTTGTCCCCGTTGCCGGAATCAGATGCACACCGACGTCGTCTAAACGATTCATTCATTAACACGTACGGACATGCATGCATGCATGTTTTTTTGCCCCTGATCGAGGACTAAGAACGCCGATCGACAATCCTGTGGGTCCCACTTTAGGCTAGTGTCGACGGCTTATAACGGCCGTCAAAATAGAGGCAACCGTGCCGGTAACGGCGTTCTCGGTGACTGTATCGACGGTCGTGGAGTTTGCCGTCGAGACTACTAGTATCGACGGCCGGACCGTCGACACTAGCGTACTCTCTCGACGACCTTTACTCGACGGCCTTGTCTCGACGGCCGGCCGTCGAGACTAAGTTTACCCGACGGTTCTTAGATTTTTATCGATGGCTTGAGCCGTCGACACTGTTGCTGCCTCCTGCAGTGAAAGCTAAGTTTGGAGCACCCAACTGATTGGTTTGTCCCCGTTGCCGGAATCAGATGCACACCGACGTCGTCTAAACGATTCATTCATTAACACGTACGGACATGCATGCATGTTTTTTTGCCCCTGATCGAGGACTAGGAACGCCGATCGACGTACGCATATGCATGGCTTAACACGGCCGCTTGTCACCGAAGCTCGTCGTGGAAATCGGCGTCGCCGTCGTCGAAGTGATCATCCATGTAAACGACGTTGTAGAAGGACATGTAGTGGTTGAGCATCTCCTCCAGTGAGAGTTGGCTGTCTCCGTCGTCGTCGGCCTGCATGCATGCATGCGCCACAGGAAGAATAACTGAAGACTATCTATCTAATCTATCTAGCTAGTTTCAATCGATTTGCAGCTTGCCACCTTCATCAAAAGCTTCGCATGCGATGTAGCATAAGAAAACTCTCCTGCCAGGAGGCTCTGGATTACCGGCCGAGCTTCTTCCACCGTCAAATAGCTGAAGAAATTAATTAATGTACAGGGCAGAATTATCTTTTAGCTATATATATGTGCAATATATGTGCTTTCAACGTAGAAAACGAAATGCATGGCTTCACCTACTGCATCATCAGACTCTCAGCCAATTTTTTAGGTCGTAGAAATGAAAATGGAGCATATAAAAAATTCAACGAAAACATCTAAATATGTGAGAAAATCGATCGAGACTACACTATTTTAGTAGATTGATGATTAGTAAAAGCGATCTAGAATTAAACTAGTAAGGGTTTCGGTATCGTCACTGTTCTCAGCACTCACTCGTCGTTGTCGGCGTCGAGCTCGCGGAAGCTCTGTTCGGCGTCGGCGCGGCCGTGCAAGTCCATCCGGTGAGATTGGCCGATGAACTCCTCCAAACCTAGCCGCCCGTCTCGGTCGCGGTCCATCTCGCTGCTCTCCATGCGTATATATGCATGCATGCACCTCCATCAATCAATTCGTTTAATTTAATTATCAAATGGGGCAAAACCAACGAGATTAAGCTGCCTACCCTTTTAATTACCTGAGCTTCTCCTCCATCATCCAGAGACGCACCTTCTCCTGGCTGCTATCTTCAGGATGCAAGAAGCTACGTACAGAGAAACAAACAAATGCATAGCCCGGTAGTGAATTATATCGCAGAGAAAGAAATAATTATGTGCGTTCCAAATTAAAACTTGTATGTATAGTAATAGTACTCGTTGAGCTCGACGATGTCAAGGGTGCCACTCCCGTCTCGGTCTGCGCTCGCAAACTTATGCTGCCACCATCCCGGTTTGCCGTGCTCCGTGTTGCTCCAATCTGCTTGCAAACCAAATTATATATCAGCGGCAAGGCGCACTACTAGGGAATGGACATTCACAAGCGGTTCAAAAAACCCGAAGTCAGCCTTTAGAAGCGGTTTATTAGCCACAAAGCTAGGAGAGCATCTTTAGAAGCGGTTCGGGATACGAACCCCTTCTAAAAGTCAAGGAATAGCAGCGGTTTATGCCCCCAACCGCTTCTAAAGCACTACAAGCGGTTGGGGACACGAACCGCTTGTAATGCTTGGGCTTTAGCAGCGGTTCGTGCCTCGAACCGCTTCTAAAGGCCCATTTTTCAAATAGATAAAAGGAAAGCTCCCCCAATCTAAGCAGAGATCACGCGCGGGTGGGTTGGCTAGCTGAGTGAGAGATGGCCATGGCTAGGTTAGTCGCAAGCTTCCAGATCTGGGCGTGGACTTGGAGAAAGGAGGAAGGTCATAGGGAGGAGGGCTAGAGGAACAATAAGGAGCTGGTCGCCGGAGCTCAAGGTC
>SPJY01033114.1:2456123-2470902 GCA_005191435.1 Raddia distichophylla | reverse complement strand
CCAATTTCTATTAAAAATAAAAGGTTTATAAGGCTTTTTGTTACTTATGGGAAGAGAAGTGGAAACTACTAATGGATTATGGTCAGAAAAGACTCTAGGCAACTTAAAAAGATGAACAAGAGGGAAGAGATTTTTCCAAGCAGAATTGATAAAGACTCTATCCAATCTCTCCAATGTAGGATTTGAATGCATATTGGACCAGGTGAAATTACCTCCCACCAGAGGTAAAGGACTGCATGTGGAGTTGAATATAATTTCCGACGTGCAAGGTGCAACCATGCATGGCGCATCGATCGTGTGAGCATGGATTGATATGTTTAAACCCAAGGCATTTTTTGCTATTGTTGACAAGATGCGGTGCTGTTGATGGCATACTTTCCAGAGGCGTTGGCTGATGCGGAAGAAGGAACGAAAACTTCGAGGTGGAGACTGCATCGGGATTTTTGTAAACCGGTTCTATCTTCACAAAAATGGGGGGCATGCGTTAACACCAAAAATTGGATTATTAATGTAGGGACGTGATCGGGTTTGGACGGTGTACGAAGAAGCCGATATGCTGACGAAGCAGCTTAGAGACGACATTGTATCGGTTCGTGTTGGAGTCGGGGAGTCTGTATATATTCCTAGTCTGGAGGTTCCATATCTCTAAGTCTTAGTTTTGTCGGTTTAGTAGTCTAGCTGTATAAAAAGGCCCCGAGGGGCTTGTAATCAGACATACACTAGTCAATCATACATCTGTTCCTTTACTTTTTATATCTAGTTTTAGTAGAACCCGATCGTTTTCAATCAACCCACAGGTAAAGCTATCTCGGTTTCAATTCTTTACTTGTATTTACCCGCGCGCGAGAGCTTGGCTGCCTTGGTTTACCGATCCCAAGTTAGTGCAAAACCCGCAAGTGTAGCTGCATCGTTTCGATCTAATGTTTGTATTTAGTATTTACCCCTTCGCAAGTACTACTGCCTCGTTTCGATCTAGTATTTTTGTTTACCCCGCAAGCCCGTAGTTCTAGCTCTTTTGCTAGGCTATTTGCTTGTATTTGGCCCTCTTTGATAGATTGTTTAGTTTAATTTAGTTTATTGAGCTGAAATTTGTTATTTTTATATAGACCATTTCATCAAACATTTTGTAATTATTTCTTTTGTGCTTGTGTTGAATTTACTCAAAGATCTTAAAAATATTTATTTACCTTCCTACAAACCGATAGCTAGCTAGACTTCAAATCCAATTATTTGTTTGTGTTTATAGCAAGTTTATAGCTAGTTCTTAGATCTAGTTATTTGCTTGTATTTACCGATCTAGTGTTTATTAGATATACTATTTAGTAGATTCTAGATCCTTTTATCTGCTCTATCGGCTTTTGTTAAGGCCGATAGATTCTATTATATTAGAAATCCAGCCGGTATATCAACCGATCTAGCTTCTAGCTAATTGTTGAATTTTACCGTGTCCTTGTTTACTTGTTGGTTGCAGGATCAAACCAGCTGGCACGCCATGAACCCGATTGCTAAGTTGGCACTGAGGAGACAGGTCCTTGGTCCATCCGTGTTGTTCCCATGGCAGGCACAATCCAATTCCCACGTCAACTACTAGTGTTGGTTACATGGTAGGATCATTTCACACATCGGTGAAGCCTTTATTACAAGATTGACAACCATAGGTTTTAGCGGCCATAGGCCTTAGAGCATCAGAGTTCAGTGGAAATTATCAGAGTTTAACATGCAGAAATCTCAAATACAAAATCACTCCGACAGCTACGTAACCCAAACGACGGAGGAACGCCTAGCATCTTGGTTTAAAAACTACTACTCCAAATCCTGGTACTCTGGATCGCCATCCTCATGGCACTCTGTTAGACCATGTGGAGGGATCCCTGAGTGATGGAGATATTGACAAGGGCTTTGGTGCATATTTGGGTCATTTTTGAAGTGCTTGAATTTGGCGGGAATTTGGAGTTTGAAATTCACCCGGACCTGAATTGTTGAAGTCCTCACCGGACGCGTCCGGTGGGTCATCGGACGGGTCTGGTGGTGAGGTATTTGGGTAGCCGCAGGGTTTTGGTGATGTCTGTCGCTTAATTCGAGTGACCGAACGCGTCCAATGGGCGACCAGACGCGTCCGGTGAGGTGAATTATTCCGGGCAGAAGGACGCAAGGAGAGCATCGCGATCGTGAGTTAATTCGAGCGACCGGACGCGTCCGGTGGAGTAAAAATATCGGGCTGAGATGAGCGGCCACGCGGGTGGCTTCGCGGTGGGGCGTTAATTCGCTCGTCCGGACGCGTCCGGCGGGGGACCGGACACGTCCAGTGGACACTGGGTCGAGGTTTCTTCGTAGTGAAGTAAGGGTTTCTCGTTGGCACCGGACACTGAGCTTAAGGCTAGGCTAGAGAAGTTTGATAAAGGGCTTGCGAAGTGCTATGAGGGGAGTCTTGCGTTGGACAAGATGCTCAAGGACCAAAGAAACCTCTCACAGAAAGGAGGCTTGGGTTTCATTCCTGTAGAGAAGGAGAAAGAATGGTCCTCGAGCATCTGCCATGATGCAAAACTCTCATCATGCTCATCCTAGGAGAAACAATCAATATCATAACAACTGGCACACTAGAAACAATGGCTTTAGGAGTCACTTTGGGGCACATACTTGGCAAGGTCCTCCTGCTAGGCACAACAACTCTGCTAGGCAATTCCCTCCTAGACAACACACTTGGCATAGACCTCCTAGACATAACAACTACACTTGGCAAGGTCCTCCTAGGTACAACAACTATGGTAGGCTATATCCTTCTAGGAAGCAAAACTGGAACACTCACTATGACAACAATAACACACCATAACCTAAATTTAGGCAGGTGTATGTTAGGAAGGCTAATGTTGTAGTGGATGACTACTTGCTTAAGAAAGATGAGAATGGGAAGGTATCTGCTAGATTTATAGGACCAGCTGGGAAGAATGAGCACAATAAGCAAATCTGGGTGCTCAAGTCATTACTGAGTGATTCTTTTGCTGTTGAAAGTGTGAAGGCTAACCCTCGAGGACCCATCGTTTGGGTTCCTGAGTCACAGAAATGATTCTCGCTCCTGTGACAAGTGAACTGCCGGAGTGGAGGTCGTCATTGGGTCATCGACAGCGGCTGCACTCAGCATATGACCCGCTAATCCCCGGTTGTTCACCTCATTGGGGGAAGAGGGCATCTTTCCAAAGAAGGTCACGTTTGGTGATGGAAGCAAGAGCAAGGTCTTTGGTTCAGAACGGGTAGCTATTTCTAACAATGTTTCAATTGAGAATGTCCTGTTGGTTGAGTTACTCAATTATAACCTGCTCTCCGTGGCCCAGATTTGTGACCTGGGATTCCATTATCACTTCACTTCTCTTGGCATGTCGGTTTTTGATGAGAAAGAAAATATGGTGTTCAAAGGCTTTCGGTTTCAAAACTTGGTTCTTGTAACAAAGTGCCAAAAGTCCCAAAACCCTAGGCGTCGCGACAAGAGAGGGTGAGAGAGTGAGGGAGCCGTAGCCTGAAATTTTCAGAGCCATCGGACACGTCCGATGGGGCATCAAATGTGTCCGATGCGCCGGTCACAGGGGCACCCTTGCTCCAGCGGTTAAGTCCCAGCCAAACCTGTTTGCACCCCTCTCTGTCGGACGCGTCCGATGCGCGTTGTGAACTCTAGCCTAAGCCCTCTCCGGTCCTTAGCCGTGCGTGGAAAGACTGGATTGGACGCGTCCGACGGGGCTTCGGGCGTGTTCGATGCGCACCAGACGCGTCCGATGGAGCGACCAGATGTGTCCGATTGCTACAGTTTGCGCGGGCTTGATTAGATCTGAGCCATCCAGCTGTCCTAGCTCGTTAGGGTTTCGTGTGGGGGTTATAAATAGGAGTGTCCAGCTCATGGATAAGGGGAGAGAGCCTCATTTGCAGCCACCCAAGTCCATCCCCTTCCTAGAGGAACTCTCCCATGGTGGTGCTTCATCCCAAGGCCTCCATGTGTGCTTGAGAGAGAGGAGTGAGAGAAAGGGAGGAGAAGAGAGGAGGAAGAAGAAGGTGCAGCCCCCTACCTCTTCTCCATCCATCCCCAAGGTGTGTGCCTCTCCCATGGAGCCTTTGGCCTACGGTTTCCATGGTGGAGAGAGGTGTGGTGAGGTGAGTGGTCTCCGGTCTTGTGTTCTTTGGGACTCCACCGCCGGAAGGAGATCATCGCCGAGCCGTTCTACGTCAAGCCTCCGTTGTGTTCCTCGTTCCTCCGTGTGTCGGATGGGAAATCCACTGTGTGGCGGTGGTCATCTCCATGTGTCGGGGGTGCCGGTGAGGTCTCCGTGTGTCGGAGTCTCTCTCCATGTGTCGGAGCTGCCTCATGTGTCGAGGGAAGTCCACCGTGTGACGGTGGCCGCCACCGTGTGTTGGTGGTGGTGAGGTTGCCGTGTGTCGGTGCCTCTTTCCGTGTGTCGGAGCAGTTCCCGTGTGTCGAGTGAAATCCTCCGTGTGTCGGGGTCGTTGCCGTGTGTCGGTGACGTGGGTGTGAGGGCTTACCGCTTGTGGGAGCACTCGCTACCTTGTGAGGGGTTTGGAGCTTGCGTCGGCCGTGTGTCGGTAAAGGAGCTACCACGAGTGGATTGAGGCATAGGGTCGAGAGGGACCCGGTCTTCGTGTGTCGAAGGCTAGCCTCAATGGGGAGTAGAAGTTCATCTCCAAACCTCGGGAAAAACTCGGTTGTCTCCCTTTTACCTTCCGCACTTTCTTTCCTGCATTACTATTCCGTACAGCTATATATTGTGCTTGTGTGTGCAATCCTTCGAGATTGTCTTGTGCTTGTGATAGAATCGAGCCTGTGTCGTGCCTTCTTGCTTTGTGTTGCAATCGGTAGACTAGGTCTTGCTAGTTAGCGTGGGTCATTAACTTGCTTAATCATCAAGAAAAATCCAAAAAGAACTAATTTTTAGTCTAATTCACCCCCCCTCTTGGCCTTAGATCCCTTCACCTTGGAACATCCCTTGTCTCCTGGTCTTTGAGGAAACAGACTAGTGTTGCACAGTCAACAGCTGAAGCCGAGTTTGTGGCTGCAGCTTCTTGCTGTAGTCAGGTAATCTGGCTGTGCTTCACTCTAAGTGACTTCGGGTTGACCTTTGAGAGTGTGCCCCTCCTTTGTGATAACACCTCTGCTATCAACATTGCAAAGAACCCGGTGCAACACTCAAGGACAAAGCATATTGTTATTCGGTACCATTTCTTGAGAGACCATGTGGAAAAAGGTGGCATTGAGCTGCAATTCGTCGAGAGCAACCACCAGCTTGCGGATATCTTCACCAAGCCACTGGATAGACCTAGGTTTGAAGCTCTTCGGGGGGAGCTTGGGGTAGTGGGCCTGGGTAGCACCTAGTGAGGGGGAGCAAGGGCTTTGTATATATGTATATATTTTTGCTTTCCACATTTCAATTCTTGCATTGCATCTGGGTGCATTTGGGCTCGGCTTTCAAGTTGGAGTAGAGTTAAGCACTTAGTCTTCTGGCATGCTACATCACTGCCATCTGTCCTTGTGCTTCAGGTTGCTATCACGTGTAATAGGTAGCTTCTCTCTTCTGGTTGGATGTCTCTCACACAGGTGTCTAGGTCTAGCAGGTGGGGAGCTCTTGGGTAGACTAGAGTTAGGGTTTGCGTTTAACAGCCGAGGTAGTAGACCTGCCTGTCCTGTGGTTCAGGGGGAGTTTGAGACTGGGAGGTGCTTCATCTCTTTCCTTTTTCTTAGGTGCTTGAGTGTGTGTCGTAAGGTTCTTCAGCTCTGTTTTTCTCAATTCTGGTTATCGTGCTAAGGGGAGTTGATGACCTTTGCATCATGCATATCATCTAGTCTTGTTTCCAGTTTCCGAGCTTTGTTTCTTATGCTTATGGGCATTGACGAGCTTCCTTGAGTAAAGAGTTGTTATAATCTTGCTCACGTTTGAAATTGCACACATCTTCTTTGGCTAGTCTAGTGCAAAAATATTTTTAAAAGATTTGCAAAACTTGATGAGGTATGTAGCTCTTACTTGCTAGCCTCTCCTCTAAATGTTCGTGCTTAACATGTGACCTTTTGGACATTAATTGTGCACTTGTGTAACTTGTTTAAGCTAGCCTCTTTGCTTGGCCTTGCTCATGTATATGGAAAAACAAAAAAACAAAAAATAGACAAGGCAAAAGAAAAAAAAGGCAAACAAACACGAGGAGGAGAGTGACCTAGGAGGCCATCGCAGGTTACCTTGGGGTGTGCTTTACTAGCAATTGCTCTCCAAAATCTAAAGTTTACGAGAAAAAAATGAGAAAAAGGCTAGTAGATTTGAGCAAAAGATCTTTGCACATGGCTTAGCTTGCACATTGATTACATGTTTATACTTTGATTGCTCATTTGTCTATGATTGAGCATGTGCATTTAGACTTGAGTTTAGACTTTGTAAGTCTCTTTGCCAAATCATGTCAAAATTGAATCATCATGTTTTGTGAAACTAGCTTTAGTGGATTTGAGTACTTCTAGACATGATCTTGCTTGCTTTAGCTTGAACTCAAGCACTTTGATATACCATTTGCATATGCCTCAAAGCTTCCGCAGGTTGCATTTGCATATGCATTCATGCTCTATCTTGAGTACATTTTCAAATGGGGAGAGTGCATTCCAAAAAGGGAGGAGAAAATTGGGCCTTGCTGTGCATATTGCCAAAAGGGGGAGAGAAATGCATGAAAAAGAAGTTCAAAACTCTGCAAGACTCATGTGCTTGGCACTCTGTGTGCTTTTCACCAATTTTAAAACTTTTAAAAAACTTTTCATGAGTGTTTGTCAATATACCCATTAAGGAGGAGGTTGTTAGACCATGTGGAGGGGTCCCGGAGTGATGGGGATATTGACATGGGCTTTGGTGCATATTTGGGACATTTTTGAAGTGTTTGAATTTGGCGAGAATTTAGAGTTTGAAATTCTCCTGGAGCTGAATTGTAGAAATCCTCATCGGACGCATCCGGTGGGTCACCGGACGGGTCTGATGGTGAGGTATTTGGGTAGCCGCAGGGTTCTGGTGCTGTCTGGCGCTTAATTCGAGCGACCAGACGCATCTGGTGGGCAACCGGACGCGTCAGGTGAGGTGAATTATTCCGGGCAGAAGGCCGCAAGGAGAGCGTCGCAGTCATGAGTTAATTCGAGCGATCGGACGCGTCTGGCGGGCGACCAGACGCGTCCGGTGGAGTAAAAATATCGTGCCGAGCCGAGCGGCCGCACGGGTGGCTTCGCGGTCGGGCGTTAATTTGCTCAACCGGACGTGTTCGGTGGGGGACCGGACGCGTCCGGTGGACACTGGGTCAAGGTTTCTTCGCAGCGAAGTAAGGGTTTCCTGTTGGCGCCGGACGCGTCCAGTGGGCTACCGGACGTGTCCGATGGACTTGGCGTTTTTCAGCACATGGCTTGTTTTGTTTCGATTCTCCTATCGGGTTGAGTTGGCATGTTGCTTTGAGCTTATTTATGATGATATGGGACTAATCATGCAGGTGAAGGTAAGATGTTGCGTTTGGACTAATCCAAATGGTGCAGGTGAAACGGCTTGTCGTCGGCAACGGGTCGGGACGCGAATTGGAGGTTCGGGGGTCCGGAACGACACAAGGTTGCGCGAGACGGTCGGGCTTCGACTTGGGACCATGTGGATTGACATGGATGATGGACATTGGCTCAGCGGAGAATCCGAGGATCGGCTGGAGGTCGAGGGCGCTCGAAAACTTCGGGGTCAAGTCGAACCGGCTGCGCCCAGTGTGTGTGTGAGCCAATGAGGGGCATGTATCGGGAATATGTGGGGCATATTCTGGGGATAAAAGAGTCTTTCCCATGTGGGATGGGCTGAAGTGGAGTGAGTTAATCTCAGCCCTCCATATGTGATCCAAGGGTGGAGTGGGAGGTGCCTTGAGGGCTACTCCACCTTGGGCTATATAAGGAGGGGAGTGGGGACGGTGCTCCCCATCCCTTTGGCTGAGATTGTGGGTGTGTTTGTGGTGCACTAGTGAGTGCTTCGCTGCCCCTTGGGGTGGCTTATGTAATCCCCACACATCAAAGCTATACAATCCACTTGTTCTTCCTTAGTTCATTTAGTGTTCATGTGTAAGGTACCTTTTTTATTCTTGTTGATGCTTGCTCTTGTGGGGATGATGTTTCTTTGATGTATGATATGGTCACTTGTGTGGTGAATTAAGTCTACTACTCTCTCCTTCCTAGTTCTTGCCTATTCCCTTTGTTCTAGAGGATTTTTCTTTTTTTGGATTTTCGCAGAAATTTTCGGACTATTTTTAATTGGGCTTGATTTGAGTGATTTGGGCTTGTTCCAAGAGCTCTCTTCTTAAGCCATTCATAGGGGAATCATTTGAGGTTCTCCATAACCACTTTCCACCCCTTGCCTTTCATAGAGGATGAGTGTTTGCTCTATTGCCCACCAAGTGTTTGCTCTATTGCCTACAAGGGAGAAGTTCGAATTTTGGGAGGTTCCAAGAATTAATCCGATGAGCCATCATAGGGAACTCATATTGGGATCATCTTGATCACCTTCCACCCCTCAGATCGTCCGTGGATTAAGTTCTTGGTATCACGCCCACCATGTGTTCGGTAAATTGCAACAAGGAGATTCTTTGAAGTTTGGGCTAAGGAAAGAGGTTGGCTTGGGTGAGAGCATCATAGATCTCTAGAAATAGAGTTGGGTCCATTCACCCCCTCTGGAGGCCATAGCTTGAGTCCTCACACTCGTATGCGTCTTCACCATCGACCAAGTTCGTCATCTCTAAAAATGGGATAATTAATGAGAGGGTCAGTGCTTTGTCCTCACTTGCTGGTAAGTTCATCTTGATGGGTTTTGGTGGGCTTGATCACTATTTAATTATATTTGACCAACTAATAGCTAGGAATTGGGAGCGGTTGTTTGTATGGTTGGTGCCTTCATACAAGAGATTTGGCTATGTTCTCGGTTGCCGGTCCCAGAATAAGGATCGAACCCTGTGACTACTTTACAATACTTATTGTACGATCACACGTGGGAATGTGACCACTTGGCCGATTTTATATGCTTGTTCACACTATTGGGAATTAGTAGAGCTATATTTGCTAGTGTTTTGTGAGGGTTTATTGTCTATTTGCCATCCCCAAAAGTGTCTCCCTTCTATTTGCCATCCCGCACAATGTTGTCGTGCATGTACCATCCCGCACGGTGCCCTCGCCGCCTATATGCCATTTTCACCATTTTTCCAGTGATTTCACCCTTTTCCCCATTTACTAGCCTCAGGAAATCTCTCTCCCTTTTCCTCCTCCAAATCAAGCCACGACGAGCACGATGACAAGCTTGAGGCGGCTGCGGCGAGCTCGAGGCGGCGGCTGTTGGGGGAGGCGGCGGCAAGTCCGACCGGCTGCGACGAGCACGGCAGCGGCGATGAGCTCGAGGCAGCGACGGCGAGCTCCTCGATGGATATGGAGGAGAGGAAATCGGCGAGCTCGTGGCGGCGGCGGCGACAAGCACGGCAACGGCGATGAGCTCGAGGCGTTGGCGGTGAGCACGGCATCGGCGCTGGAACAGGAGGCGACGACCAACATTGGGGGAGGCGACGACGAGCTCCGGTTGAGGAGGCAGCGACCGGCATTGGGGGAGGCGGCGGCGAGCTCCGACAGAGGAGGCAGCGGCCGGCGTTGGAAGAGGCGGCGGCGCTAGTGAGGAAGTGAGGAAGAAGAGGGTAATATTTCCCCTTTACATTTTTATTAAACGTAGAAAATGGTAGAAATGATGGAAAAGGGCCAAAATGGCATATAGACGGCGACGGCACCGTGCGGGATGGCATATGCACGTCGACATTGTGCGGGATGGCGAATAGAAGGGCGACACTCTTGGGGATGACAATAGGCAATAAACCCGTTTTGTGTGGGGTAATCAGCTGCGAGGGCTGCTTCCGTGGGGTTCATGGAGGATAGCTTAAGGCTCCATATGCAGCTATTTCAAACCACCACATGGCACGTGGGATGTTGAGTTGGAGTTATCATGAGACCCAATGGGCTAGCATGTATATCTAAGAGGGCTCGTCATATCCTGTTGTTTTGTGTGGGTAAAGCGTACAACCTCTGTAGAGTGTAAAACCATTTGAACACCCCTGCCCATGGTTAAGGGCGAACATGGTGGGTTTCACAGAGTGGATTCACCTTAATTAATTTGACTTGGGTAAAGTTGTTTAGGCTATGGGTCACTGCTAGTGGATCTACGTGGTTGAGAATGATAGCTATGGTGAGACTTGTTATCTGGAGAACATGAGACATGGTATGGATATCCATGGTTTGGTTATTATTGTTCAAATTTATCATGAGGTATGTTATCTATTTACTCTATATTTTCTAAAGGTGTTTCAAATGTTAATAAAATGCATTTATGCAAATTAAACCCTCAGCTTTTCTAGGGTGAGTCTAAGCTTGGTAACCACTATTCTAGGTAACAACAATACACAAGACAACATTTGATCACAAAGGAACAACAATACACAAGATGGTTGCAAAAGTTACTAATTATGTACGGCCATTTAATAGTTCACAAAAATGATGTGATAGTCCTTGCAATATGTAAGCAAGCTGGAAAATTCATGGTTAAAATTTAATTGTACCGCCATTATAACTCAGCTCCAAAACACAGAGGAAATATAGGCACAGCAATTAGTTATAACCTCGAATACCTAATCCACACGCAACAACAGTGTGTCAGAGTCAGACCGACCATCATCAGTTCTGCATCACTTCAGGAGAGATTCTTTCATTGCATGCAGGTCATTGACAATTTCTGCGGCTAGCATTCTACTGGACGGCGTTTCCTGGGAGAGAGAGACTCCGAGTCTAAGAAGAGAGATCACATGGCCGATGCTTCTCTGGTATGAAGAGCCATCACTGGCCCCACGCTCATTCTTGAGGTCAAGAAGCAATCGGGAATCGACAACATCCATCACTCTGTCATGGAGACCCAGATCAACATATTCTCGAAGGCTCAGTCCTTGGCTGAACCCACTGTCATTGGGCCTCCTCCCAGTCACTATCTCCAAAACAAGGATTCCATAGCTGTAAATATCTCCATTTGTTGATACCATGTTGCCAGCACCATACTCTGATTTTGCATTAGAAATTTGAAAAGTTATGTGAAGTCATGATAAAACTGTGATATTATACGCAAAAAAAAATCGTTCGTGTCACTTATAAGTTAGTTTCTTGTGCAACTCTTCTGCAAGTTTTTCCTATAAGCTATAGGAGCAAGCACTATCTGATAAAGCACTAGCTAGGTAAATAATGTAAGGGAAGATGTAGCTAACCTGGGGCAGCATAACCGATTGTTCCTCTGAATCCCATTGAGCCCGATGACTGTTGTGAAAATGAGCTTCCTTCAACAAGAATCTTAGCAAGCCCGAAGTCTCCGACATGGGCCACCATGTCAGCATCCAATAGTACATTACTGGACTTAATATCACAATGTACAATGGGCATGGGGCCTTGGCTATGAAGGTAATCCAAAGCATAAGCCACATCGAGAAGTATGGCAACTCTCTGGAAGAGATTCAAGAACTTTTGCTCAGCAATTTCGTAATTTGTGTCAGGATGTAACCAGCCTTCTAAACTCCCATAGGGCATGAACTCGAACACGATTGCTTTGAAGTCATTCCCTCTTGTATCAATGCTTGAGCAAGCTGTAATTACCTTGACAAGATTCCGATGCCGCAATTTTCGCAGTGCTTCGCATTCAGCTGTGAAGCTTTTCTGTGCACCTGGAGTTTGAAGTTTCAGAACTTTCACAGCGACAAACTCATCACTTTCATCTGCTCTACCATCTAACTTTCCTTTGTACACAGATCCAAATGTCCCAGAGCCCAACAGATTGGTCGTCGAGAAACCATCTGTTGCTTTCAGCAATTGTGAATAAGAGATTAGTGGGTACTCTTGCATAGGAGTTGTTAAAGGAAGTTTTGCTTTGCTTTTCTTGCGCCAGGTAAGGAACTTGTAGAGCAATAGAAGAATGACTACTATTGCAATCGTAGAGATAACAATTGGAATCGCTAGGGATGTACGCATTCTCTTCCCTGATTCTAAAGAACATGGATGCAAATGCAAATCAGCTATGCCACCGCAAAGTTTGTCGTTGCCTTCGATCGAGATTGCAGTAGCATTTGCGAAAACACCAAAGTTTGGAACATCACCTACAAAACTATTGAACGAAAGGTTTAGATAATGTAGCATTTTCATGTACCCCAAGAACTTGGGTATCTGACCTGACAATTTATTGTTAGAGAGGTCAAGATTGTCAAGACCTTTCAGTTGACTCAGGAGTGGTGGGATAGTACCATTTAAGAAATTGTTCTGGAGATAGACATTCTGGAGAAGTTGACACTCCCCAAGGGTGTTAGGGATTTCGCCGGATAGTTTGTTCGACTCTGCGTGGAATTCTACAAGATTTTTCAGATTCCCTATTTCTTGTGGTATTGGCCCCTCCAAGTTATTATCAGATAAATCCAAAATTGTAGAAAGTGTGGTGATGCTGAATATTGCACTGGGAATTTTCCCTATCAAGTTATTACTAGCAAGGTTGAGCTCCAACAATTCTGTAAGGTTCCCAACCATGTGTGGTATACGACCGCTGAAGACATTTGTTTCAAGCTCTAAAGTATTCAGCTGTGTAAGATTTCCTATGACCAATGGGATTTGCCCATGAATTCTGTTGTTAGGTACAGAGAAAAGCTGAAGATTTCTAAGCCTACCCAAGCTGGAGGGAAGAGTTCCTGTGAAAGAGTTGCCGTCGAGCTCGAGAGTTGTCAAGTTGACAAGATTCCCTATATCTTTAGGTATGCTCCCAGAAATGTTGTTGAATAGAAGGGAGAGGATTGCCAGGGAGGTAGAAAGATTGGAAACTGAATCAGGAAGGACTCCTCCAAACTTCCCATACCCTAGTTCCAAAAACTGTAACTGGGAGCAGTTTGTTAATCTTGTCATGAACTCCCAATCTTTGGGTTTCTCAGCTTGAAGCAAAGTGTCCCTGAGCAGCAGCCAGCTGAGATCACTTAGCCTTCCAAGCTCCGGAGGGACGGTGCCACTGAACATGTTAAAACCAAGCTGAAGCAGCGTCACGTAAGAGGCGTTACCTAGTGACGCCGGGAGGCGGCCATGGAACCGGTTGTTGTCCATGGTCACTGACACGAGGTTGCCGAGATTGCTGAATGCGCCTGGAGGCAGCGTGCCACTCAGCGCGTTTTCTTGGACGTTTAGGGCCCAGAGAGACGACAAGTTCCAGATGGATGCAGGGATGGCTCCGGTGAGGTTGTTGTTGGCTACGTTCAGCCATGACAAGCCTGACAGCATGCCCAGAGAAGGAGGGATTGATCCCAACAGCGCGTTGCTGTCGAGGTCGAGGTGCAGGAGGCCGGAGAGGTTGCCGAGAGCCGGCGGGATCTCACCGGAGAGCCGGTTGCTGTACAGGAACAAGAACTCGATCGACGGCAGGCCGGCCAGCGACCCTGGGATCTCTCCGGTCAGGCCATTCTCCTCGAGGTTCAAGATGGTGAGGTTCTGTAGGGTGCCAATGCTTGGAGGGATGCTGCCTTCGAGCTGGTTCTTGCTCAGGTCAATCGTCTCGAGGCTGGCGCACCCTCCAACGGCGTCGGGGATGGATCCCTGGAGATAATTCGTGCTCAGGTTGAGGAACCGGAGCCTGCCGAGACGGCCGAGCTCCGGCGGCAGCTCGCCGGCGAGCTGATTGTTGCGGAGGTCGAGCTCCCGGAGGAAGGACAGGTTGCCCAACGCCGGCGAGACTCGGCCCGTCAGGTTGGAGGAGCGCAGGCGTAGGGAGACGACCCTCTCCCAGTGGCGGCGGCCGCCGCCGCCGCCGGGCCAGGTGCAGTAGTGGCCCGACGTGTTCCATGCAGCCAGCGAGCTGGATGACGCGCCGTCGGACAGCATGGACTTGAAGGAGAGGAGCGCGAGCTCGTCGGCGGTGGCGGCGTTGCTGCTGCTCACAGGAGAGGGAGGTGCCCGGGCATTAGAGCAGAGGCACATCAACGAGAAGAAGCACAAGAATGCCAACGCTCTCGCCATGACAACGAACAGTACGTGGCTAATGCCTAGTGCAGAACAGAACTCACCAGTCACCCCCGTCGCCAAGTTAAAGTACAAGGGGTCAAGGTTGTCAGCAATTCCACGGTATCTTAAATAACCGACCTAAACAAGTTAATTGCACAGTACATTTCTAAAGTAGGGCCAAATTTTCTTTTAGCTCCAAAACTACTAAAACAGAATAGTTACATGAAGTTGCGTCAATATTCTATCGGTTTTGCTCAATGGCAGTAGCCTGGGCGGCAGTTCACCCGCCCAGGCGACTGCCCCGTTCTTCTCCATTGCAGGCAATTTCGAGGGGGATGAGGGAGGGAGGGGAGCACATGTACCTGTGGGCCATCATCTTCTTCGTCTCCGGCAGCTCTGCCGCCATCTTCCTCGTCTCTGGCCGCCGGCGCCGCCCGGGTTAGGGATTAGGGTTTGGGGGTTCGGGGTCTCCAGTGCTCCCCGGGCTTAGATTGAGGGTTGGTGGGGGTGGCGACCGGGCCGGTCGCCGGCGGGCGGACCTGGCGTCACCGGCTGCTGTGGTTAGGGTGGGCGGCGTCGGCGCGGCGGTGGGAGGATGGGAGGCGGTGGCCGGCGGAGAGGGCGCCGCCGGCTGGGGTGGTGGCCGGAGGCGGGGGCGGCGGCGGCGGCGTGCGGAGCGAGGCGAGAAAGGGGATCGGGGGGGGGGGCGCA